>JAXCGZ010009732.1:32500-47500 GCA_037179515.1 Halocaridina rubra | reverse complement strand
TGAACTAAAATGTTAACTGATTATATTTTATATCTATTGGTTTCAAAAGCTAGCACCAAACTATATGCTAGTGTTAGTGTACGCTAGTGTTTTTGTTTTGAGCAAGCTTTATATCTATTGGTTTCAAAAGCTAGCACCAAACTGTATGCTAGTGTTATTGTTTTGAGCAAGCTTTACATTTATTGGTTTCAAAAGCTAGCTTCAAACTGTATGCTAGTATTAGTGTATGCTAGTGTTTTTGTTTTGAGCAAGCTTTATATCTATTGGTTTCAAAAGCTAGCACCAAACTGTATGCTAGTATTAATGTACGCTAGTGTTATTGTTTTGAGCAAGCCTTATAAATAAAATACTGTCTACTCAGTTGATTATTAGTGAACGAAATAGGTGGTATCTCTGAGAATGTGTATGATAGTATAGACAGGAGAGGTGTAGATGATGATAAATATTGGTTGAAAGACAGAATTCCAAATTATATACTGGGGGGAGATTAATAGTAAATGCAACTGATAGGACAACATTTATAGACAGGGATCATTGAGGCAGTTATCTCATTGGTATATTGTAGTCCCACTGACAAAAAGACAGGAGGCAGAGCTGGAGGTGGAGGAGTTGAAGGTGCTGCGGTTATTCTTTGGGTGTGACAAGGATGGACAGGATAAAAATGAGTGTATTAGAGGTATAGCAAAGGTAGGACGATTTATTGACAGAAGTAGAGAGGCAAGACCGAGATGGTTTGGGCATATGTTGAGGAAGGATGAGGGGTATGTTGGGAGACGGCTACTGAGGATGAAAGCGGCAGGCATGAGAGGGAGAGCTAGGCCAAAAAGGAGGTTTATGGGTTCTGTGAGGGAGTACAGGAGGGTGTGTGGTGTGATGGAGGAGGTTGCAGGAGATAGGACGATATGGAGGTGATTGTTCTACTGTTGAGATCTCTGACGGGAGAAGCCAAAAGATTTTATATGACATATGGTTATCTTCTGTAAACATCAGTTAACACTGTCCTTCATCTGCCAAAACTTTAAATTGTCTCCAGCATTCCACTCTTTCCCGAGACTTCATCATGAAATAACCAGAAAAACATCTCATGCTCTCACCTTTATTTTTTAGTTTTTGAAAATACTGCTATGTAGACACTATCAGTACAAGGTTTTCTTTCTTTTTCTTTCTTTTTAGGGGTCTTTTACAGAAATTGCAAGAACCCCTGAGTGTGGGTTACAATAAAGTGGGTTTCCATTGGTCTTTTAAAAAAATTACAAGAAATCTAGAGTGTGGTTATCACTGCCATAAATATAAATGTGGGTCTTTTACAGAAATTGCAAGAACCCTGGAGTGTGGGTTTCATTAAAGTGGATTTTCATTGGTCTTTTACAGAAATTGCAAGAAATCCTGATGTAGTTATCAAAGCAATAAATATAAATATTGGTCTTTTACAGAAATTGCAAAAAGCCCTGTGTGTGGGTTTCATTAAAGTGGGTTTTCAATGGTCTTTTACAGAAATTGCAAGAAATCGTGGGTGTGGTTATCAATGCAACAAGTATAAATATTGGTCTTTTACAGAAATTGCAAGAAGCCCTTTGTGTGGGTTTTGACAGCGCTATATGTGGCAGCTTCAGCGGGTTTCCGTCTCTGGCAGCACAGATTTTCACTTTAATGAGAGAAGGTCAGAGTGAAGAAGCAAAGAGAGTCCAGCAAACTCTTACTAAACACATGGGTGTCATAGCCAAACAAAGTATGTATATTATCTCAAACAACATTTGAAATTGTCAAAGCCTTCTTGCTTCTGGTAAACAAAAGAGATTATCTGAATGAATTAATATTATTAATCCCCGTTATGGGGGTGAACACGACAGATTGGAGCTAGGGAATTATGGCTGGATACCCTTCCCAATGCTCCTTGGTGGGCTCAATCGTGGGGCTGTCACTTGCTGAGTTGACTTTTTTTTATCACTTCACTTCTTCGGTCCTCATCATAAGTAATTAAAATAATTGAAACAGAACTCATAAAGAATTATCTCTTTACAGCTGGTGGTTTCAACATCGCTGGCCTGAAAGCAGCGACCTCTATGCTAATGGGCATTGACCTAGGGCCATCTCGACTACCCGTGAAACCTCTGACCTCGAGTAAAAAAGAAGAGCTACGAAATGACCTCAAGAACTTAGGATGTAAGGTCTTTTAGGTGAACCTCTGATGGATCTTACAAAAATTAGTAGCCTCGGTACCCCATGTCAAGTTATATAGCCCTGTATGTTATTAGGCTAGGTTAGGTTAAGTTAGGTGAATTGCCATGGAGAGATTCTTCTTTGCAAAATTCAATTAAATTTGCAGTGTTTTTGACCTTGGATAATTTGTCGATTTAAACATGTTTCTTACCTCTCATCCTAATCTTGAATTACTTGTGTATTCTTGATTTACTGTGTACAATTATTATTATTATTATTATTATTATTATTAAACAGTATGATCATTTTATTACTTATACAAAGTATGTTCATATTGATTATGAGAGAAAATGATTATGGTAAACATGGAACGATATCATTATGAGTTTATGATCCTATGCAGATGTAGTGATTGGTAACAATAATCTATAGTAGTTTCATAAAGAATTAATTAACATATTTATATTTTCCATATTGAGGTTTTACTTCATATTCATAATTAGTAAAATAAATAAAGAAATTATTGTGGTGTTCAACAGAATAAAATAAAATAATAATCATAATTAATAGTCTAATAATTTTGCCACAGAGTTTGATAAGTATTTTCATGGTGTTGGCAATATTGTTCTGAGGAAAACAAGTGATCAAACGGTGATGGCTGTGACGTGATTTTTAAAACGTATTATTTGATTTGAACCAATAAGTTGGACATGTATTTAGCACCTAGGTGCTAGTATGGTGATTTTGTGGGCTGGTTTAACACGATTTGGTTTAATTTGAAGATACTGGACTTGTATTTAGCACAAAGTGTTAATAATGGCGAAAACATGGCTTGATTTTAACACCATGGAATTTAATTCATCGCCAAGGTGTTTATTTTGATTTGGTATCTATGAGTTATCAACGCACTAAATAGATCAAAACTTTATAAACTTAACCTAACCGAGTCTCCAACTGATATACATGTAAGTACAAACACGTAAAACATTACTGCTATATAATATGTAATAACTTTTCAATTACTAACCTAACCTATTCATTACCAAATATAATAAATGGAGTTATTTTTCATCCCTACACTTCACCATAACTACCATATTAATCTAACCTAACCTAACCTAACTATTACCAAATATAATAAATGGCGCACTTATTGCCCAATACTCCACCATAACTTACCTAACCTAACCTTACCTAAGCATCAATTTAATTTTTTTGCCTTTATACACCACCATAACTAAGATTACTAATTTAACCTAATCCAAGCAATACCAAACATAAATCTAGTTATTTTCCCCATAGCCAACATTGGTAACCTAATCTAACCTAACCTAACCAAACCATGACAGATATAGTAATAACCAAATTTCACCGCTTTCGATATCTTGCATATATCTCAATTTTGACATCCGAGGTACTGAAAATTGCCCTCAATACAATTGCCCATAAGAGGATTGCCCTTAAGACAATTACCTAGAACTCATGGTGCAAAAGTGGGCAATTGGCCCTTAATATTAAAGTGAAATTTGTCTTATAATTAACCTAAGACATAATGAATGTAAAAAAAAAAAGATCAGAGTGAAGTTTATCATTTCTTTCTTGGTTTGGTTAGGGTTAGGTTAAGTTGGTTAGGGATAATTGTCCCAGGGGCAGATGTCCTAAGGGGAATTGTCCTAAGGGGCAGTTTTCTTGTTTTCTTGGCATCCATATTAGTTAAAAATTACTTTCACAAACAGAATTATGTAACTTATTTTTACATTTATCTTTCTTATAGCTTGTTTCTAGATTGTGATTATTTTTCTACATTATTTTTGAGTATTTTTACATTGTCTTTTTTTTTCTAGTATAATTGCACTATACCTTTGAATTAAGGTAGACCATCAAATATTATAGACATGTGGAAATTCTCTTTACCTGTGACATAGGTCAGGTTAGGTTATTTTCTGGTGGTTTTTGACTTTTCAGTTCCGTCGAACAACCCAGCTTTTTTTCATTGCTTAATTTCCTATTAAGTCGAATATTGTGTTGTTATTTAGCATTATATGTGTCAGTATTAATATCCTCCGAATGGGGGGCGACACAAACAGGTTGGAGCTGGAGAACTATGTCTGCATGCCTTCGTAACACCCCTCAATGGGCTCGAACATGGAAAAACTGTGCAGTAGTAATTTTATCTGTAATTTTCCGCTGTTAACTGAGAATATTTGTGATTCACATTCAGTATATGTTAATTTCTATTTCCAAAACTACTCTTTGGTTATATTAAATATCCAAAAAGATAGTCCTTTTTATCTTGATTTTATGCACGTGGTGAACGTTTTACAGTGTCTAATCGTCACGTGTCTGAACTAACGTTTGAAGCGGGGTCTGGGGAGGGGGGGGGGTCGGAGTTCTCAATGGAGGGAATGAGGGTGTGACTTTAATTCGTGATGATTTCTAATTATACTGTGGGTTTTTTCTTAAGAGGGACCGTGGTCGCACAGTGGTTCGAGTACACGACTTGGAAAGTGACAATGCCGTGTTTGAGCCCACATCGGGGCGTTAGGAAGGGCATCCAGCCTTAATCCCCAGCTCCAACCTGTCTCTCTACACTCCCATCTATCAAATAGGAAAGCCAATTTCATCCGTAGTGAGAGAGAGAGAGAGAGAGAGAGAGAGAGAGAGAGAGAGAGAGAAATTAGTTTTATTACACTGGCCTAAAAAAATTACAGATTGTTGCCACGAATATCCTAATAGTGGTATGGTTAAGAAATAGGGTTGATGTGACTTAGGGAAATATCTAAATTTAAGTTCTCCAAAGCTGGACTGTTCTATTTTCATTAATTGTGTGGTGTTTTTTTCCTGTTTCGAAGAACAGTGAACGAAACCAAATGAAACAAAGATATCAAATATTCACAGAAAAGTTTATTTACAAATAATTCAATGTTTAGTCAGTTGTTATAATTATGGCAATTGCAGAATCGTCAAGACGCATTTTGCCATGAGTAAAATAATTCATATATAAAATTGCGGTTTTTCGAGTTAATAATGTAAAGGGTTTTTTTTTTTCAAACACGAGTATTTTCTTGTTCAACAACTAAAATTTCTATGTTTACGTTAAGATTTGTTTGTTTTTTGTCTTTTAATACATAAACAAGCACCATATATCATAAATGAATGTATGTTAGATGCGATATATGAATGATGCATCACTGATACCTCTTCTTAAAACACTCCGGAGTCCAATTTTTATATATGTGTGCATATATACAGATAGAAAACATCCTCAGAGACAATACATACATACGTACATACTACTACTACTACGTATATACATATATATATATATATATATATATATATATATATATATATATATATATATATATATATATATATATATGTCTGTGTGTGTGTGTGTGTGTGTGTGTGTGTGTGTGTGTGTGTGGGTGTGTGTACATGACTTCATTTATCACGATTTTTTCTATGCATTATTATTATTATTATTATTATTATTATTATTATTATTATTATTATTATTATTATTGTTATTATTGTTGTTGTTGTTGTTTTTGGTGTAGCCTTAATTGGACAGAATAATTAAATTTACAGCATAATATAATATGAATCTACACAAATCAACCACTAGTTAATTTTAGCACATTTATTGTTATTTTTTTAAATTTCATTATTTATAGAAATGGCGGCGGTAATTTTACAGATTAGAAACATACCAATGGATAGGCCTACTTCGTTTATACATATAATTTCAATTATACAAAATTCACACACAAAAACTTGTTAGTTTATAATGAAGATTTATTGTATAATTAATTATCCATAGCTTATATATGTGAAGTCTTTGTTTTCAAAATTGACTCAATTTTATATATATATTTTTTATAATCGTAATCAATCTAAAATCAGTTATATTTATATTAAGAGGAAAATTCAATAAATTCCCAGTATTTTTAGACTGTCTCTTAATTATATTCGTTCCTTAAATTATGTTTCAATTATTTTAAATACCTCTACATATAAATTCCGAAATAGTCACACAATATCGTTGTCTATAGCAATATTTTAATGGTTTCATATATAATTCTTTGCAGATATAGCTTTCAACTCTTCTAATTCCGGCATTAACCACAGAGACCTTGATATGGAGAATAAATCTAATTCTCATTATGATAATTTATTAGAAATAAATTCTCATGAATAGCCTACGTTGTTTTAAGACCAAATGTATGAATTGTATCTCCAAATAGTGTCTGAAACCATATTGTTATGGTTTCAACAAAATGGTTTCACAGTTTAATTCTCGCAATAGACGTAGCCCGAGGGGAAAAGATATTTATTTTTCAAAATAGTAAGAAAACAACATATTTATTTTTATTATACTTATAAGCCTAGTCGTTTCGAGAAACCATTGAATGTTTTCATTATACAGTGGTTTCATATATTTATTCTCACCAGGTCCCACCTTCTCGAAATGTGGTTTCATTCTCCATATCTGGGTGGAAACCATTTTGTAGTGGTTTCTTATTTTATTTCCTATAAGCATTTTAAATGTATATATGATCTTGCGTTTTCTAAATCAGAAATTTATAATTCATTGTTTGGTTATTTTCGCGTTTTCTGTACCATAAACGTATCATTCTATTTTGGCTATTTTCGCGTTTTAGTGGCTATTTTCGCGTTTTTAGTGTCGCTATTTGGCTATTTTCGCGTTTTTTTTTTAGTGTGGCTATCTTTCCAATTCTCTTTTTTTTTTTTTAGTTTTTCTTTGTATATTTCCCATTAAATTTCGGCCTGATTATCTTATCTTCGAAACTATCTTTGCAAAACCAGAATTTCCACAGAATATTTTAACAGAATTTTTTTTTGAGAATTATCTCAAAACCATGTGGCTGGTGTCGTCATATTTATTTATGTTTTTGGTGTCGTTGCCATTTCATTTCTCATATTTTCTTTGTATTTTTCCAACTGGATTTCCGCTAATTCTTCTCCTTTGAGCCGATCTTTGCAAAAGCAGAATTTTCTCAGAATTGTGTGGTGCAGACAGTGGCTGGTGTCGCCATATTTGTTTATTCTGGACATTTCGCCAGTCAGCTGCAAAAGAGAAACATTAAATGCTAATATTAGCAACTGAATAAGGTGATACTGTTATATCTGATTAGCTGTTAATTATAATCCAGATTGTTAAAATCTAATAAAATATTGTCAGATGTAAAGTTTAAATTAGTAAGTTTTTGTTGCTGGCCATTTTGTGTATCATTATTAAGGTGCGTCCACGTCGGCAACATGCAGTCTGAAACAAGTTGTAAACATTGACTTAAACATCGCAGTCGACATCTGCAGACACCAGTAGTACCAACATATCACTTACAGCGCCATACCAACATATTGACACCATCGTATCAGTAGCAACACATTGTTGCGTCCAATGTTGTCAAATTAGTTGTTATGTTTTGTTGCCGGTGTGGAGGCACCTTTAGATCTCATTATGATGGTGGATACAGACAGTTTGGAGCTGGGGGATTAAGGCTGGATTCCCTCCCTAACTCTTCGAAGTGGGATCGAATGTTGGTCCGTCACTTTTCGCGACAAACGCTCTAATCACTGTGCTAACGTGGTCCTTAAAGTTTAAATGAATAAATAGCAGTGTTAGCTATCAAGAAAATTATGAAATTAATAGCTTCTTGCTCCCCCAGTGTCAGGATTAATAATAATAATAATAATAATAATAATAATAATAATAATAATAATAATAATAATAATAATAATAATAATAATAATAATAATAATAATAATAATAATAATAATAATAATCTATATACAAGGGTCATAATTCCCCATATATGATGGTGGATGAGTGAAAGCAAAGCTTTGATTCTGTGAATGAGGAAAATATAAAGCAGGGGATTTTCAGCCCCCTCACTTCTCCCCATTTAATCAACTTTCATGACAGTCCGGGGAACACGGAGGAGGTATTCTTGTCCCCATATAAGCCTCGTTATAAGGTGGTGGCCAAGTCAAGCAAAACTTTGACTCTTTGTGGGAGGAACATACAAAGGAGGAGATTCTCAGTCCCCTTGCTCCACCCCATAAGCATAGTTTGGTGCTTTATACTGGCCCCAAATTCGATCCTGGTCCGGGGTTCAATTAAATTGAGCAATTACTTGAGGGTTTAGTGATTTCCTATAGGTCTACTTCATTCAGCCATTACCTGGAGATCACTGGGTCCACGTGATTGAAAAGGGGGTTTGGGCTCCAACTGTTAGGTATATCGTCGGGCTTTAGTGCTATCACTATCCCTTGCCTTTGCCATTCAATAGAGACCTATAACCTTACCTGGAAGACTTGAAGTTGGGGATTATATCTGACTGTAGCCTCAATGATAACGTCCCCTGGAAGGAGTTTCGCCTGCAGCAAGTAACTCTGAACATCTGTAGATATGTCTAGAGGGAGCATCTCCTTATTGGATCCTGACATCCGTCCCGTCAGTATTTCAATCTGTTATAAAGTAAATTGACAGTAGTTTGCATCCCATCAGTATCACAATGTGTCAAAAGATAAATTGACAGTATTTTGCATTACATCAGTGTCACAATCAGTGTCATAAGATAAACTGACAGTATTTTGCATCCTGTCAGTATCACCATCTGTGTCATAAGATAAATTGACACTCTTTTGTATCCCAACAGTATATCATTCTGTGTCATAAGATAAATTGACAGTGTTTTGCGTCCTATCAGTATCTCAGTCTTTGTCATAAGACAAATTGACAGTTTTTGCATCTTATCAGCATCTTAAGTCTGTTATAAGGTAAATTGACAGTATTTTGAGTCTCATTAGTATATCAGTCCGTCATGAGATAAAGTGGCAGTCTTTTGTGTCCCATCAGTATCTCAGTCTGTGTTAAAAGGTAAACTGCCAATATTCTGTGTCCCATCAGTATTACAATCTGTCATAAGATATAATGACAACATCTTTGCTTCCGAGCAGTATCTAAATTTGTATATCAAGTTAACTTGACAGTATTTTGCGTCCAATCAATACATCATTATTTCTCGCCAGATACTTTGACAACATCTCTTTCTAGATATTGCCTGGATGACCCTTTATTTCTGTATGTTTTGTGATGTTCCACCCACCTCTTTAAAAGGCACACACTGAGGATGAGGGTAGAGGTCCTTGTTCAAGGAACTTTTCAAGTACAAGGCAGCCATTCCTAGCACTGGATCCGACAAGGGCACGTCGTGGGTGTCCTGACACGTGCAGAAGTGCTCAGGGATGCCTGCATCGTGACACTGCCGACTCTTTGGAATTTCCTACAAAACGAGACAAGGATTTTACAGCTGTATTGACCAGAATTTCAATGTACAGGTTTTCTTAACTCTACCAGTTCAGGCACAATACTTTTAAACTAACATTGAGGGGAAGTAAGAATACCTCCTCCGTGTTCTCCTGCGTGTCGTTAAACTCAACTGAATGGGGCGGAGTTAGAGGACTGAGAATCCTTTTCTTTATATATTCTTCCAATACAGAGTCAAGTTTTTGAGTTTCACTCGGCCAACCCCATATAAGGGAAATTATGGCTGTTGTGTATAGCTTTATTATTATTATTATTATTATTATTATTATTATTATTATTATTATTATTATTATTATTATTATTATTAGTATTATTATTATTATTATCATTATATATATATATATATATATATATATATATATATATATATATATATATATATATATATATATATATATATATATATATATTTTTTTTTTTTTTTTTTTTTTTTTTTTAAGTAAAAATATATCTTCATACCTTGAAAAGACTGATTCCCTTGGCTCCTGGAGAGGGTACTGAAGTAACATGAGAAATGTTTGCATAGCGTCCGTATGCTAGGTCATGCAAGGTTTCATACAGGTCATAATTGGCGGTAAGGCGATGGGCATTAATTATGACATTACTGAATGCCTGACTGTATCTGTAGGGAAAGGACATTGTTAAGTAGTTACTAATTACAATAGCATTGGGCATTGGAGATTAGTATGTGCCCTGTAAAGGGGCCTGAATATCGTTTCTGTGTTCCTCTGCGTGTTGTAAAAGGTGATTATATGGGATGGAGCTAGGGAACTGGGAATAAACTACATTCCATTGAGAGATAAGGAGGGGCTAAGTAAAAAATAATACTACACCAGATCAGGAATCACATGACTGCCAGATCTGACCTATTTTTATTTTGTATCTGGAATACAGACTTGAGTCAAGCTTCCCCAACAGTCAAATGCACAAAATTGAAAAATATGGCATTGTTGAGTATATGGTGCAAGTAAGACCAGCATAGTACACCTGAAAATTAATCAACTGACTGCCAGATATGACCCTTTGTTAAACTGTTGCTGGAATACAGGCTCAAGGCATTACTTCCCCATATGAAATGAAATATCACTTACTTCTCTCTGAACCATGGAGGCAAGTACACCAGGACATAAGGTAAGCGTTCCTCAAGCATGCCAATGTAAGTCGAACGAATGTTCCCCCATCTCATTCCATGATCGCTTATGAAGAACAGCGCGGTATTATTCAGTGCTCCCATATCTCTGAGTTGCCGAAGGTATTCTAAGTGTGGTATATCAGCATGGTGAAGAAAATTGAGGTAATCATGACTCAAACTGGCTGACCAGTAGAGACTAAAGCTTGGAGAATTCAGAAATGTACGTGCAACTTCTAAGGAATAATCTTGCAGAACCTGTAAACACATTAACAATTAAAGAGGACCTTGTGTCTAGGTTAACCTCTGATCATGAACATGGTCACTTATGGGATATGAAATGTCTTTTAGCAATAAGAGAACTAAATCCAGTCTTGCCTGAGCCATTACTTTAGAGATTTCACGTCGGTTTTTGGATATCCTGGCAAACATATGGAAAAATTAGCAAAGACAGGAACTTAACAAGTCTGAAGATACAGAATGCTTTAAGCATGCTGAGTTTCACTGGCTGTGCAAATCACTTTCTTTAACAAACCATCCCTGAAAAATTGCATTAAATTGTCTATATTATTTTTCTCTCACCTTGACACTCAGCTTATCACCTTGACAGACATTAGAGTTCCCATGTTTTTCATTTCCAATTTCCTTCTCAGAAGCCAAGAAAAATGCCCGACCATAGTAGTCGGTTGGTTGCTTAACAAAGCCGTTGTGCATATAATTGTACACCCCCATCCAGGGAGAATCCTGAAAGTGGAAAACTGATATCAGTACTGTGCTGCATATACGTGTACACTCCCAATCAGGAAAAATCCTACAAGTGGAAAAGTAATATCAGTACTGTGCACATATAAATGTACACGCCCATCCAGGGGAAGTCCCACAGTTGGAAAACTGATTCCAGTACTGTGCTGTATTTTGTTTTGCACTCCCATTCAGGGAGAATTCTACAGGTGAAAAATTTATATCAATATGTACAGTGCTGTCTACGGTTGCAAACTCACATCTAGGAAGAATCCTAAAGGAGGAAATAGCCTATTTTTTCAGTGGTCTAGAAATTATGTTCCTTTCCAAATACATATTCAGCATGTATAGAAAAAAAAATCTATTTGAACACCCATTATACAGATAGATTTTACTTGCATATTCTTACTACTATTAATGTTTTTGTAAAAATTAATAACCTGTAATGCAAGAGCTCTTGTTAAAATAATAGAAAACAGTTGTTTTTTATCTGGGTTATTGGCAGTATTTGCAACTTGCTTGAATTGGAATTATACATGCTGTGTTCAGCTTTTTGAAAATCAGTACTAAAAGATATCGCCAATCACGGGATGTATATTTTATGAATAGCAATAATTCCAGTAGAGTACAGATGCATTAACTATGCTTACTTAGATAAAGACAGCTTGCAATGAAGGGTAGCTGAAAACTTACTAGCTAAGCAGTGTCTAAATGGACATAACCATATACAGAATTCTGAGTGTTCACCAAATGAACTAGCTGACCAAGACACACATTACATTCCACTAAAATATTTATTAAATTTCTAAGTTGATGCTCAAATTCTACTTACTTCAATAAAGGCAGTTGCATATCCATTCTTCTTGAAGTGTTTCCATATCCAGGGACAATCATCAAATTTTTCCTTTTTTGGGACGCAAGTGTGATTTGCCAGTTCCTGATGGCTGAGGCCTATAGTAACAGGCACCAGGTTAGGAAATGTGTTGTCCCCCACTTTATTAAACCCTGTTAAGTCTACTGCACCTAATGTGTCAACTAAATACTGGTAAGTCTTTGGAAGATGCCGACGCATATTAAGTCTCGAGGCTGAATCTGTCCCAAATATAATGACACTTAGGTTGTCATTTGTGTCTCTTGGCACTGGCACATTGACGCGACCACGTTTTTCTCTGGTTTTCTGGTATGGCACTCTAATATTATTTTCTTTTAGACTGTTTTGATTATTGTGCTTATGAGGCACATGTTTATGAACACTTGGTAAAGGCCTCAGCGCCAAAGGCTTCAGGACTTTGTTTTTCTGGATGAAATAATGGACATTCTTGTAGACAATAACTGCACTTATGTTACAATACACTAAAATGCTGTCCTCTTTGATTCTGGTCCTTGGTCCACGCAGAGGGGTACACCAACCACTGTACCTGCAATTTATATGGACTATGGTGCAGATCAAAAGATAACTTTGTTTTGTTAACTATCTTCTAATTTTTACATGAGGTTAGAACACTCAACTCCGGAAGTGATAGACCCACGATTGAGTCCCCTCGGGGCGCTATGGAGGGCAACCAACCTTAATTTCCAACCCCAACCCGTCTGTTTCTATTACCATAATGGGGATTAATAATGAGATAAAATGGAAAAACAAAATGTTTGATTGTTTACATATTAGCCATCATATGTGAAATGTTGATCATTAATTTTTTTTGCATATCCTATTATAATTTTTTTTTATAATTATCATTATCATTATCATCATCATCATCATTATTATTATTATTATTATTATTATTATTATTATTATTATTATTATTATTATTATTATTATTATTATTATTATTATTATTATTATTACTATTATTATTCACTTACCTCCACCTCCCGTCTGCCGCTGCGTTATAGACATCGGCCTTTTGTTCCACTCTGTAAATGGCTCTATAACAGCACTTCAACTCTGGCACATTGTTTTGATCCACTGGTAAAAATGAACCAGAACTCGATGCAGAGGTATTGGAAGAAGAAATATGATCAACACTGGACTTGGCACTTGGATCTGTTTGGATTTCTTTGGCATTAGTAGAATTTGCTTCGACTCTGGATGGCTTCACTGCGGTAGAGTTCGTGGTCATGGCAAACAGTCTGGAAGAACCTCCACTGGAATTATTGTCTTTTTGATCATAGGTAATGGAAAAGGCCTCTTCAGATGAGGAAGAATTGGAACTGCTACTGAGATCAGCAGAGAAAGCAGATGCAGCAGCAGCCAGAGTTATTTTGTGCTTATACACTGTTAGGAAGCCCTCGAGGTTGTCTCTAAAGACATTCTGGTGATAAAATAAAGTTGTTCCTTTGGATGTGGTTATTGCAGAAGGTTGCTTGCAGGTTAGCTGAAAAATTGAGTGAATATAAAGTAACTATTCACAAAATAACAAGCAAACACACACACTGTTACTGGTAGTGATGGTCCCAGTAATTATTAAGTTATTAGTTAAACAAGCAGGCCTCCTGCCTAAGAGGAAAACACAGATGTATTTAGTTACTGCTGTATGTCAGTCCCATTCATTTTTATACACAGCTCGGCCAGAGGAGCCATTTCGAAGACACACCACAACTAGCTTATATACTTATCTTTTGACAACTAGACTTCCTAAGGTTGTTTCTTAACAAAATAAAATGGGATCTTGTATAGAAGTGTAACCACAGAGTCCTCTAAGCCTAATCATATTTACAAGGCAAGTCACATAACCTAACCTGACCTAACTGAATCTAACCAAACCTAGCCTAACAATATACGGGGTCATTAAACTTTACATGAGATTCCAGATTTGATCATATTTACTTACTATAACGGGATTAGAAATAAATCTGGTGATGGTGTGATGAAATGGATCAAAATCTGGAATGACACAACCAGGGGTATGGACTAAAAATCCTTCTTGAGATTCTCCTTCTTCTTCTTCTTCTTCTTCTTCTTCTTTTTCACTGGAATAAGAAAGACTTCCATTCCTCGTGTTTTCTTCCTTAGATGACGGTGTTGGTGAAGGCTTTGGCATAGCTGCAGACGGAGGTGGGAAGGGTTTGAAGGAGGCATTGTGTGAAGGCACCACAATATCTACGAAGGAGCCAGGCGCGTGATTAACTGTCGAAATAATTAAATAAATTAATTCATAAATAAATATATTTTAACTGAGAACTGCTAAAAGCTCCCAAAAAAAGACCAGGAAATTTATGAATGAAATGACTTACATGTGAAAATGACGTGTGTGTATAATCCCGCCCTTTTCGAAGACGATACTAAGAATACTGAGAAGGACGCGGCGACAAGTAATACGCAGACACCCACACCACGCCTCCACGCCCATACGAGGCTTCGGCCACCCAGGGACACGCTTCCCACGCCCACGTAACCCTCTTCCCCACTTCCATTGAACGCTTCCCCACCCGCCCCGAGCTCCACCTTCTCACCTGCAATGGAAGAGAGGAAAAAAAAATCCATTATGGAGGAGGAAAAGCTGTCATCTTTGGGATGTCCTGTATAGGAGCTTTTTTTTTTTTTGGGTGGGGATTTCTTAACAGTTATAAACTAGTCATACAGTACATTCATACTTACATATACACATCT
>JAXCGZ010009732.1:0-25000 GCA_037179515.1 Halocaridina rubra | reverse complement strand
CCCGATTATGGGGGCGGACACTGAGTGTGGCTGAGAAATTAAGGCTGGATGCCATTTTTAACGCCCAATGTGAATTCAATTTTGGGTCTGTCAACGCCTGAGTCAAATACTCTAACCATTCGGCTCCACGTTCAGATATAACACTACTCTTATTTTGTGGTGTTCTAAGCAAAATGTATATTAAAAAAATCAACTGCATAAAAAAAAAAGTTATCAAAAACATTGTTTCTCGTTATTGTAAAACTGTAAGCAATTTAAATTATTCTTTCTCTCTCTTTCGATAAACTGGAATGCTTTGCGAGAGAACAGTGTCAGTGCAATGGATGATCAGTACATTCCTTATGTTAAAAGTATTATATAAATGAAGAGTAGTGGATGAGTGAAATTTTTATTTTGTCTTCTTCTTCTTCTTGTACTAATTAATATCATTATTTTTATTATTATTATTATTATTATTATTATTATTATTATTATTATCATCATTATCATTATCATTATTATTATTATTATTGACCAGCTAGGAAACGGTAAACATCGTACATTGCTCCTAGTTTTAATATTCATCAAGATGTGGAGACAAGGTTGGATGTCCTTCCTAACGTTCCAACAGTGGGCTCAATTGGGGTCCATTGACTCTGGTGTTGAGCACTCTGACCGCCTGGCTACCTTGCTCTCCTTCCAGACACATCTGAAAATGACGAAGTCTTGACACAGGGATATATAACGCATACGTATTGAGTACTGTACACATTTTTTTTAATGTTCATATATATTTAAGTAGAGTGTAGTCACCGTAGCTTAAGGGGTAGCGTCCTCGACTCTGAGGCAATAGGTCGAGGGTTCGCGCCCCGTCACGGTCTAAGGTTAACGAGGGCATGAACTCAGGGTAACGATTACATCTGCCAAAACAAGTTCTTCGCAAGAAGGCAACCGTCCTAGCCCTTGGTTGAAAAGGGAGAGCGCGAAGTAAAACCGGAACATATAATTAAGTACAGTACAGAGGTCCCTCAGGGGGCAGCAGTAACTCAGTGATGGTGCACGCTTCGTCTGGAAGTTTCTAATGTGGGTTTGGTCCCACTGCAAGACTTTAGGGATGGCATTCAGCCTTGTTCCACCCACTCCAACATGTCTGTGTCCATCCTTAGTTGAATGGGGGCTTATTATGACATAAAATGGAGCGAATTGGTTTCCCTCCCAAGTATTCAGCAATCGTGTGTCAAAGACCTATGTATACCACATACAGTACTTTAAAGCATACCTAACTTGCTATGCTATACTTAAGCTTTATATAATACTGTACAGTTTAAATTCTATGTAGAAAGATTAAAATAGTAATTTTATTCATTTTGATTTTTTTTTTTTTGTAACTGTGTATGTTTAAAACCTCAATGTTTAAACTGTGTAAGTTGTGGGTTCATTGCATGTGTTTTCCCACATATTAGTTAAAAATGAATTACTCTAATAAAACTGTGAAATAAAGTTGAACAAGGAAAGATAGCATCTTGCAACTCCTTATACAAGTTGAAGGGAATTTTTAAAGCAAAAACTTCATTTTTAAACTACTGACCAAAACCTTTTTCTGTTGTTTCCACTGAGATAGTTGCGAAGTGTGTTGCACCTCTGCATCTATTTGTGTGTAAATGTATGTCTCACCCTCCCAGATTATTATTTTTTCACAGCAGGTGCATGGATGGGCAAGGTCTGAAAACTTCTGCTGCTCTCCTTTATATTTCAAGTGTGGTCACCCTTTTGGCTTCAGCGGTTTTTCAGGATCATGCTGGATATAAAATCTATATAAATAAGAAGAAATTTTTAATTAAGTTGTAGATATATAGAGCATACTCCCAAGGTCTAATATATCATCTTCATAAAGAGAAAAACATTATGATAACATTTTATTTCTGAACTATAAAGTAACATCCTCCATCGACAGACATTTTTATTTAACTAAATCAAACTTCTGAGATACAAATAAACAAGATTATTTTTTATAAGCAAACTTTGCATACAAATTCACTTTAAAAAACAATAAATGAAATTTTTTTACTTTATTTCTAAACTAAATTAACATTATTCGTCGACAGACACTTTTATTGAAGCAGTCAACTTCTAAGATACAATTAAACAGAAAATGATTCTTAATCAACAAACCATACATATATCTGCAATTCCAAATCCAATACCAGAAAAAAAAACAATGAAATCTTGAAAATTTTACAGTTGATAACTTTTTAATAGCATTTTACCACAGTTCTTGAGAACATTTTCCTTAAAAAATATATATATTTTTTTTTTGAAATTTGGTATACAGTATTTCAGGCATATAAACACAACTGTTTGTGTACCCACAAAAGACAAATCTTGTAAAGAAGAGTCACCCCAAGAACTCAAGTAAAGTTAAATAACTCGGTAAGTTGCTATATCAAGTTAGGTTAGGTTTGGTAGCTTCCTTTGTAATGAATAAACCTTGAGTACCCTAGGGTTACTCTTCTTTACAAGATTCTGAAGACCTCTTGTTTAATATCAGAGACAAAGTATTATATCTATTCATATCAAAGAGAAGTACAGGAAGAAAAGATTGATTCCTTACATTTAAAATAACAAAGATCTTACTTCCAGATATCAGAAGATATTCTGTATGCATAAAATTGCAGATCTTGTAAAGAGAAAACCAAAAGTGCAATAGGCTTTTTCATATTTTCTAAGAAAGTCACGTAATCAAACCTAAACAATTACGGGGTTCATTGCCTTTACATGGGGTTCTGGGGGTTATTCTTCCTTTCAACATCCCCTAATCACGTCCTGATATCTAAAGATTTTCAGATCTTGCCAAGATGAGTAACCCCCAGAACAGCATATACAAGATCTAAAATATTTAACGAAAAACAAATATACCACCAAAAAAGGTGGCTCCTTTGCATAACTAATACAATATGCTTTTTAAAGACAAATCCTTTGAAAAAATAAAATGACATTACTTTGCTGATTACAAAAGTAACTCCTTACAAAATCAAATGCAAAAATCCCACTATACATCTGGTTAGATACATTTCTTCAGTGGCAAGAAAAAAGAGACAATGATAAATTGTATTAAAATATAATTATTTGGCAACTTTTATAAAGCAAAACCTTTATGATTCTTTGCATAAATAGCAATAAAACATATCTCTGCTGAATTCAGCAATATTTTCTCCATATATGATTCTTTGCATAAATAGAAATAAAACATATCTCTGCTGAATTCAGCATTATTTTCTCAATATATGATTCTTTGCATAAATAGCAATAAAACATATCTGCTGAATTCAGCATTATTTTCTCCATACAATGTTATATTTTAGCCATGAGAAAAATACATATATAATTCTCATTTGCAATGGCTCTGTACTTACTCTCTCAAGTCAAGTCAAGAAATCATAAATTCAATTAATACTTTAAAGGATATAAAAACTTAACTAGCATTGTTTTACATGCTAAAAAGTAATAAAAAAAATTCCTTTAAATTCAAACACTGAACTGCAACATTTCCAGTAAAAAAAGAAAAAATCTTTCCTTCATATTCAAAAATAAACTTGCAAAATTTTAGTGCCAAAAGGAAAAAAAAAAAAAACTTGTCCTACATATTTAAAAATTAATTTGCAACATTTCCAGTAAAGAAAAAATATCTTTCCTTCATATTCAAAATGAAACTTGCAACATTTACTATGCTAAATGATAATAAAAGTTATAATTATGCATTCAGAATAGAATAATGCTTTTGTAAGAAAGTCAATAAGCAAAAACTAATGGACATACTTTTAAAGACTAAATAGAAGCAAATTTCTTCTTCAGCTTAAAAAAACAATATAAACTAGAACTAAAAAGGCTTCATACATAATCTTCATAATTTTCTTTATATCAGATTACAGCATACAAATGTAAAATAAGCATTCCTCATGATATAGTGAGAGAAATTATTTCTGAGGTGCATCATATACTTTTGCAGGTCCCAGGGCAAGAAGGTTGTTTACATTCAAACCATCAAGGTTAGCTAGAAGCCTTTCTGTATTTCCAGGAGTTACCAAAGGAATAGCAAGAGTTCCAATACCATGGTTTAGTACGTTCAAGATGGGAACGTACTTACCATCTGATAGAGAAGCCATGAGCTTCCTCTGTGCTTGGTTACGTAAGTTGACAAGAGGTATTACTAAGTCACCGTGAGGTTCCTTCTCCTTGGTGAGATCCACAGTTGGAGGATCGGGTGACTGTGTAGTGACATTAATAATACGTTGTTTTATAGGAACACTTGGTATCAAAAAACCATCTTTATCTCTGACAACACCAGATGTACGTTTATCTTGCACTTTTGTGGTTTCAGTAAGAGTTACCCCTCGTGATGCTAATTTCTTAGCACATAAACTTGTCTCTTTAAACAAACTTTTTGTTCTCGCTGTAGATGAGCCACTTACAGCAATACCTGACTTCACAACTGAGGAAAGATGACTGGAACCCAGCTTTTTTGGAAGCTGGATGCAGTTTCTTTTAGTGACAGCGATAATTTCACAGTCATTACCATTCTGACTTGTGGGTTTATGAACACTGTTTCTGCAAGCTGATTGAGATGCTTTCAAAAGTGGTCTTCTGTTTTGAGGTTGTGGTCTACATGGGCTCTTTTCTTGATAGTTTCCTTGCAGTTGCTGCAAAGTAGGAATGGCCACCCTGCTTCTCCCTTCAGTAGCTTGAGTTAGTCTCATAGGATAAGGTCGACTGGATGAACCATAAAGTTTATATGGTAAGCAAGTACACTGTAGCTGGGATCTCTGATATTGTACAGGTTGATTAATGGTGGTTGAGATAGAGGAATGAGATATTACAGTTGCTGAAAAACTCATGCTTGTAAGTGTGGATGTACTAAGAGGAATATGGTGATTTTCAGATGTACTTTTCATATTTGCATCTGTCACTATGCCATGTCCAGGGCCTTTACTACTAGATATATATCTTTGACTCTGAAATGAGAGATTCTTAATTTCCAATTGAGGTTTAGGTGATTGTTGACCATTGCCACTTAAATGGGACTGTCTCACTTTTATGTTACTGGCAGTATCTAATAACTGAAGAGGCAGACTTTGCTCTGGAGATAGCAATAGCTGACTCTCTTTATGTTCAAGATGTAGATTGCTAAACTGCTCCTTACTTTCCTTGTAAGGCTGCATGACACTATCCTGGAAGGCAGTAGCAGAAGATTCTTGAGCTGAACCAGAAGTATTAGCAGGAATGATGGAATCCTCAGTCCAATTATTCTCAGTTATGGAGGAGCCTGCAATAGCAGCTCCAATTCTTGACATAGACTCGTACTCAGAATAGCAGCCGTTGTCATTTAAGGTTTCGAACTGTGGTTGGTATGCAGAAGGTGGTCTAGGGATTTCATTTACACTTAGTTGAATATTAGGATACATGCTGTCGTCATTGGCACTTGTAACTACTTCAGGAGACCCTTCACGCATTTTTTCTTGTGCTTGGAAATCCTTGGAGTGCAACAAATGTGATTTTTCCGGGTTTTGTTGGATACTGGGAGTTGGGTCTTGGAAATTACCTTGTGTAACTACTTCAGAAGACCCTTTTACTTGTGGATGGAATTTCTTGGATTGCAACAAGTGTGATTCTACCTGGTGGGTTCCTTCTGGTCTGTTCCTTTCATTGTCATTTCGTAGCAAAGAGCCTTTATTATTAGAAAACCTCTGGAGATAAATATGAATATTGTCTGATACCTTAAGCCTGAATTTATGAGGTTTTCTTGGTTTACTGGTCTCTCTGTCTTCATCGCTGCATCTGAATTTATGAGGTTTTCTTGGTTTACTGGTCTCTCTGTCTTCATCGCTGGATATCTCCTCCTCTCCTTTACCTTGTTTTTTCCAGGCTTCTCGTAATTTTTTCCTAGCAGCTCTGGTTTTCATTTTTTTTTTCTTTTAGGTAAAGCAATGCAAGTTTCCAGCTGGAGAAAAATAAACAAATAAAAAAAAAGAATCAAGTTATTCTGCCAAATATATATATATATATATATATATATATATATATATATATATATATATATATATATATATATATATATATATATATATATATATATATATATATATATATATATATATATATATAATGTTTGTGTATATATATATATATATATATATATATATATATATATATATATATATATATATATATATATATATATATATATATATATATATATATGCAGCGAGATGTAAATCGCATTGCCCAAGCTCAGCCAGGGTGTGAAAAGGTGAATTTATACAATTGCACCTGTCTCAATTTAGCGGTAAAAAGTCCTAAGTTACTAGTTTTAGCTAAGGCTAGAGTAGATTTGATTAGCATACATTTTTCGATAGTTTTCAAAGCACATCCAATACAATAAGAAGAATATTTCACCTCCAAAATGCGATGGGTGCAATTGTAATAATTTACCAAATTACTTATTATCACCTTTGTACATATTCCTTTATTTCATTTATAATTGAAATTAATGAAAAAAAAATACTACACAGTAATTTCATCTCCTCGGCAGTTTGTAGTTCCTCCTCCTTTGAGGTCAAATGAAAATAAATATTTTTTTTATGCTTCATGCGTTTTTCACGCCATCTTAACCAAACTCTTTAACTATTAATGACCCGTTTTATCAGGTTTGTGACCTACCTAGGTCAAATCTAAGCATAAAATATAATCTTGACCACTTGATATTTACCCCGGAAAAACTAATTTACAAAGATTAAAATACTTACTAAATTAATAACACGAAAACAAAAATACCGAATCAACGACGCAAAATGTCTGCTAAGGACCGTGGCTACATGGTACCTCGTTACGTCATCAAGTCTCTCTCTCTCTCTCTCTCTCTCTCTCTCTCTCTCTCTCTCTCTCTCTCTCTCTCTCTCTCTCTCATATATATATATATATATATATATATATATATATATATATATATATATATATATATATATATATATATATATATATATATATATATATATATATATATATATATATATATATATATATATATATATATATAGATGCTCTCTTTTTTATGAGTTTGACACCAGGACAGTCAAAAAATTTGCCCTCGTTAGGCCCGGGCCAGAAGAAAACATTAAGAAAAAAATAGAAGTTTAAGGACAAGGCAGATATAAGGGAATTATACGCAATAGGAGAAGACAGGCTGAAAGAATAGTCGAAGCACTGAACAAGCAAACAAACAAAACAAACATTTATTTCCATTTTTGTTCTATGGTTATGTTATTCTTCTAAAAGTAAAAGTAACTTATTAGTAGACATCTAATTGAACTAATAAGTAAGAGGGTAATACATAGAGTTAAATTAAATGTAGCTTTCAGAGAAAATAATAATGCTGTAATAAGAATGTTAACAATAAAGTTAATAATAAAGTAGCAATAATAACACTAGATACAGTATCATTATTATTGGCATCATTACCATATTTGTTTTCCATACAATGAGAATAATTAGTACTTAGCGAACAGAGAAGTCGATATCAGTTCACATATAGAGAGGTTACTGTTAAGGGAAATTGCTTTAAATCATTAAGTTTAGTTTATGTGTGAGCAGCAACTATTTATCCAAAAGAAAATTATATAGTTTGCCTTTGAAAGCTGTGAAGGAGGATGCATATTTAAGATGCTCTGGAATATTGTTCCATAGAGTTGACCCTTTGATAGTGATCATCTTTGAACCTGCTTTTGTGTTTGTTCTCTGAATAAAGAGCTCACTGCTCTTTCTTGTGTTGGTTCCCCTTATATCCCTGACTGTTTTTAAATCAAATAGCCAGCTAGGATAATGATGGTCCAAAATTTTGTATACAAAAACATAAATAGCAAAAGCGACCTTGTTTTCTGCCCGCAGCCACCCAAGTTTATTGAGAGCTGGTGTGATGTGGTCATATTTTCTTATTCCTCCCAGGGCAACTCGAGCTGCAAAATTAATAAGCTTCTGTATTCTGTTTATCTGAGTCTTAGTAGTAGCTCCCCAAACAATTGTGCAGTAATTAATGTGACTTAGGGATAGAGATTCAACAACAGTTATTCGAGTGGTAGTCTCAAAATTCTTTTATACGTGATAAGTACATTACTGTTCCTGTAACCTTTTTGCATTCTTTATCTATATGGGAATCAAACAACGTGTAGTTATCAAAGTGAATTCCGAGGTTTTTTACTGTTTTGCTAAGTGTAATAATATTGCCGCAAAAATTAATTGTTGTGCTTTCTGGAATTTGTGCTATATGGAACCTTGAACCAATAAACATGTATTGTGTTTTACTTCGTTAATTAACAGCCTAATTTCTTGAAAATAGGTTTTTAGTTTTGACAGAGTGTTTTATGCTCTGAAGGTTAGCTCTGAGAGATTATTAATATCACCACTAAGGAGTAGTTGAGTGTCATCTGCATATTGTATGACTAGACAGTCAGAAATGAAAGAAGATAGATCATTTACATAAATGGAGAAGAGGATAGGACCAAGTACTGATCCCTGTGGAACACCAAATGATACATTGTTTGGCATAGAGATAATGTTGTTAAGACGTATAGACTGTGTGCGATTAGATAGATACTCTCTAAACCAGCTCGGATCAATATTTAGGTTAGTACATTTACTTATAAGAATTTCATGGTTTACACTGTCGAAGGCTTTTGATAAGTGTAATAATACAAGCAGAGATATTTTTTTTTTTCATATCTATATTATTATAGATACTATTCGTAACTTTGAGCAGTGCAGTTTCCGTCGAGATTTTCGGTCTGAAACCATGTTGGTTAATAGTTAATAGTCTATATGACTCTAAATATGACATAAGTTGGCATGCAACATTTTTTTTCTAATATTTTAGAGAAAATGGGTAGCAGGGAAATGAGACGATAGTTTGTCACATCTTTTTCGTCCCCCTTTTTATGCAGAGGTATTACATGTGATTTTTTCCAAGAGTCAGGAAAGTTTTTAGTAATAGTGGAAGTGTTCATAATAGTTAGAATATAATATACAATCATGGGTAAAGCATCTTTGATGAATTGAAATGCTATACCATCTGGACCATAAGAGCCAGAGTTTCTTAGGCTCTTTATGGTAAGAATTAGGGTAGCACAATCGATAGGATTTATCTTGAAGTACTCTCTTGTGTTCACATTGGAAGAATTGACATTTAAATAAATACTCATATTCACTGAGTTGATGTTTTCTTGTGTTTTCTCATATGTATTTTTGCCAACGTTAGCAATATAGTTATTAAAGTTTTCCGCTCTGTCTTTCAACTCCGTAATATTTTCATAACTTTCTGAGGTAGTCTTTTCATTTAGTATCATGCTTCTTATCACTTTCCATGTTGCTGCTGTATCATGTCTAGAGTCATTAAAATGTTTTTTGTAAAAGTCTTTTTTAATTACAGTGATGAGAGATCTGACACGTTTCTTTTCTGTTGTATAACATTCTCGGAGAGTCATATCATATCTATTCATTTTTAGCTCTTTTCGTATTTGATTTCTGATTTGCATTGCCTCTTTGATGTCATTAGTTAGTCAGGAGGCTGAGGGGCGGGTTAGTTTTCTTATTACAATGGGTGCACAACTATCTAAGCATTCACGGAAGACTTTTGTTAGAATCTCAACCTGCAAATCGACGTTTTCCGTGTTTATAATTCTATTAAGGACATTTGTGTTGTTGATTAATGCTTCACAAAAGATATCCGGGGAGTAATTTTTTAGACACCGGAATGTCTTGAAGAGAGGCTTCCTTTTGGGCTTCTTTATGCTTAGCACAGCAATGTTGAGCTCGTGATTTGCAATTGGGCAGGGAACTACGTCCCAATAGGATATACTTTCCACTTTATTTGTTATTATCAGATCTATTAGAGTCCTAGAATTAAGGGTTATGTGAGTCGGTTTTGTCACTATTTGTGTTAACTTCACAGTGTTGATCACCCCTTTCGTTTTGTTATCTGCTGAGAGCAAGTCATCATTAAAGTCACTAATTATGTATACGGGTTTATGGTGCACACAGATATTTCTGAATGTTTCTAGCAGATGACTGAATGAACTGGAAGGTGTGTGATTCTGCTGGGAAATCATCATTATAGTGTGTTCTGGGGTTAGCCCATGGATTCTGGTGTCTGTACCTGCCGCTGGATGGGTAGCGCTAATTTGAGTATGTGCCATGGTATGATCGGGCCTTCCCAAAGTTTGTATACCTACGTTAGTGTCTAGGGTTGTAAGAGCAATCTCTCCAGGTGAAGTCCCTTGTGCGTGGACAGTGATAAGAGAGGTTTGTATTGTCTCTTTCTGTAGTCTCGCAGATAGGGGATCATTTCATAAGCTCTTTGCTGTTTATTCTGGTATGACTGTAGTTTGGGATATTTTGTAGATAACCCAAATTGTGTCCATTGTTAGCCCCCGTGAAATGGGACAATTGTGTCTGTAGGCCATTGATTCAGCTTGTAAGCCACATATACAAATCCTTTCGATATTGCTATTGCCAAGGAGACCCAATTTGGTTTGTGAGAAAGCTCCTTAATCAGGACTTCTTCAGAGGAAAGGCCTTGATTTGTCAATATATTATGTATCTCTCTCTCAAAGGGATTGCCAGGAATGCGAATATATATTTGAGCTGTAACCCTTGCACTTGCATTGTTGGGTAACTGTGGCTGTTGGGGGGGAGGACTTCGATGGAATGTTTAGATTAGAGACTGCTTCTATTTTGTCTCTTCTGTTTTCTTTACTGTTTTGCAGCCTATTGCTGGGTTTGTTATTTGTGCTGGATGGTGTAATTTGGTTGTCCTGGTTAGTGATAGTTGCTGTGTTGTTAGGAGTAGTGGAGATAGGCTCTATATCTTCTTCGCTGTTTTGCAACCCTTTAGCAGGTTGGTTATTTGTGCTGGGAAGAATCTTGTTCTGGTTAGTGCCTTTTGTTGTGTTGTTAGGAGTTGTGGGGAAGGACGCTGTTGTTTCTTCACTATTTAGTAGCCTGTTACTGAGTTGATTAGTTATGCTAGATAGTGTACTCAGGTTGTCTTGTTGACTATCACTTTTATCTGGATTTACTTCTTCTTTACTACCACTGTCACATTCGTCTTTCAATGCATTGAAGGAATTGTGAGGAGAGACAGTAAACCTAGTTTGCAAATCCTAAGGGTTGCTGATAGAAGGGACATCATCGTTGTTAGGTGACAGCACTGAATTAAATTTGAAGGAAGATAGGTTATGAGAATTTGGAAATACAGAAGGAGGAAGAGAGTTCCAGAGTCTGAAGGTGGATGGGAAGAAGAAGTTTGTAGATCAAATTCTTAATGGTTATTGACCTGGTGTCCTAATATGGTCACATAGAAACCTCAGGTCAAATGCATATGGGATCAAGTAAAGAGAACGACTCCCCACTACATTAAATAACCCCATCCATTATTAGGTCATTTTAAGTTAGGTTAGCTTAGCTTAGGTTAAGATAAATTATATTCTAATTCTGTTTTCTTATATATATATATATATATATATATATATATATATATATATATATATATATATATATATATATATATATATATATATATATATATATATATATATATATATATATATATATATATATATATATATATATATATATATATATATATATATATATATATATATATATATATATATATATACATATACATATACATATATATATATATATATATATATATATATATATATATATATATATATATATATATATATATATATATATATATATATATATATATATATATATATATATATATATATATCATGTACATATACATATACATATACATATATATATATATATATATATATATATATATATATATATATATATATATATATATATATATATATATATATATATATATATATATATATATATATATATATATATATATACATATACATACATATATATATATATATATATATATATATATATATATATATATATATATATATATATATATATATATATATATATATATATATATATATATATATATATATATATATATATATAATAATAATAATAATAATAATAATAATAATAATAATAATAATCTAGTATATTTATCATAGGAATATAATGTAAATAATTATATTCACCATCCCTAACCTAGAATACATATTTGTTAACGCTCTCCCTTTACAACTAAATTTTTCGAGTTCTCATTGGCTTATGATTGATAAACTCGAATGCTGATTGGTTAAATATCAACGCCACTGGAATTACCAAACTCAAAACAGCTGATTTCTGCTCATTGACAGGTGGGCGTTCATTGAACATGGCTGTGGTGTGGTAAGTGCTTCTCTACTATCAGTAAATGCAATATGTAGAATTTTGATATTATATACGATAACAATTCCCGACGATATCAGCAAACCGTAATAATACCTGCGTTGGTTAGATTAGGTTAGGTAAGGTTTAGTCGGAACTCTTTCAAATGAAGCTTACATACTATTTTGGGCTAGGTTAGGTTAAGTTTAGCTATAAGCCAGTTCCAGGAAAAGCATGCAAGCCTTCATGATACCTACGTTATTAGGTTTTAGTTAGAACCACTTCCAGACGAAAGTTAGCTTGGTGCTACTTACTTTGGTTAGGTTAGGTTTGTTTAACTTTAGTTAGAACCCAATTCAAGTCTAAATTTACCAACCTTGATGCTACCTGTATTGGTTAGGTTAGGTTAAGTATATTTAGGACCCGATTTCAGACGAATCTTACCAACCTAATGCTACCTACATTGGTTAGGATAGGTAAGATTTAGTTAATATACGTTTCCAGATGAGCTTACAAATATTGATGCTACCGTAGTTAGTTAGGTTAGGATTAATTAGAACTCGGTCCTAGCCTTGAGAAATATAAACAATTTCCAGTATGTCCAAGTTCTTACTTTGATACTCTTTATAATTGGGTAATTATTTGCTTGTGCAGACGAAAAAAAAATATATATATATATAGTTGTATGTTATCTTTTCTCGTTTCTAGGAAGGTGGCAGTACGAGAATGGAATAAAGAAAAGAGAAATGCAGTCTCCATGCCAACTGCAACTCATCCTCTTCAGGGAGTAGGAATTAATATAACATTTTTGATAAATGCTCTAATATTTATTCTCTCTCCTTAATACTATAACATAGCCTGCAGGTGACGCTGTGCTGGGGGCATTGAGCTTGACAAACACGGGTTCGACCTCACTGCAGAGTGTTGGGAAAGGCATCCAACCTTAATCCCCTGGCTCTAGCGTGTCTGCAAAATAGTTCCTAGGGTTTGAAGTTGTTAAGTGATAATTAAGAAATTTTAGACTTATGTAATTAGCAGTGAATAAGATTTTTATGCTCTAAAGGTTATTGAAATCAATATTATTTTTAATTATTCTAAGTATGTTTTGTTTGACAGACTACTTATTAGCTTTCTGTTTCACTGTTAAGAAGATATGCCTCTTGATCAGTTTTTTTTTTTCTCAGGTTAAAGATCTGGGTTTCGTGCGGAGTACTTCAGCCAAAGACAAAAAACCCAAATCTGCTGCTGTTCATCATGTAAGTTCAAAGAGCCAATTTTTATTTTAATTGTTTTCTTTGAAATAATGTGTTTTTTCATGCAAATATTTCTTTATTATTTTTCTGTTATTATTTAGAAGTACTTGTATTGTAAGACTACAAAATCTAAATTATTTTTCATTTCGCAGGTAATGAGTGACCCTCTTTCTGCTGTTCTGGATGGACCAGATCCTCTTAGTGACTTGCTCGATGGACCTGATCCTTTGTCTGCCTCACCGGGAATAGGTAGCACTCGTAAGGTACGTCAGTGAATTCTTTGTGGTTTCTTGTTCTGATTATTATTTTTATATCAGTTTGTATGATGTGTATTTCAAAATTAATTTCTGAAACTTCCCTCAATGTATTAGCAAAGTAGCTCCGTCAAGGTACAAGCTCAGTGCATTTGGGAGATCAGTTAGGTTAGGTTAAGTTAGGTGACTTGCCTTATTAATGGTGTTCAGTTATATATTACAGAAAGAAGAAGAAAAGGAGGAGATACTGCACAGCAAAGATGATAACAAAGGAAAATGGGAACAGAAGAGAGCATATCTCCTGGCCAATTTCACGACCACTGCCACACTTACTTTTACATCGAGTTTTTTGCAACCTATTGAGATAGGTATGTCAAGGGGTGACCTCAGATAAAGTGAAATTCAGGTAGTTTATGTTTTTGTGTATTTTTATATGTGTATATACAGTATTGGATTTTTCGGCCTGGCAGCAATTAATTCTTTTTACAAGTTACAATGCTTCTTAATGTTTACTATTATATTTGTTAAGCTTTTGTGTCTGTCTCTTACTAGCATATTTCTGTAAATGTTTTGAGTGCTCTTTAACCTTGTCTTTCATACTGGCTAACCAGCATCTCGTGCATCATAAAATACATTTAAACTTACATCGTAATGAGTTAATAAGACACTGTATGCATAGCATTTTGGAATTTTGCAAAGAAGAGTAATGCCAGGGTGCTCTACGGTAATACATGTTTACAAGGCAAGTCACCTAAAATAATCTCTCCTAACAAGTTTTTGGGTTATTTAATTTTACCAGGGGTTCTGGAGTTTTACTCATCTTTACAAGATCTGTATCTTGATGGTGATTTGTGCTTGGAATAATATATTGCAATAAGTTTCTTTTTCTTTCTGTTTTTTGCTGTCACAACCAATACTTAGCTGAGAGCAGAATTATACCAACAAAAAAGCGTGAGTATAGAATTTCTGTGGAATTTCAGAAGGGGCTGAATATGCTGTAAATCTGTTTAGCACGACTTATTCCATTATTCTATATACTAAATTCTCTTTGCATATCTATTTAGCTAGATTATTCCTTATACCATAAAGTCTTCAAATCTGTTTAGCACAAAATATCCATATACTGTTTTCTGTTTGCAAATCTGTTTATCACGGAATATTCCATATGTCTTATTCTCCCTGAAGATCTGTTTAGCACAAAATCTCCCATATAAAGTACCATATTCTGTTTGTAAGTATGTTTAGCATGATATCTTCTGTGTACATATAGTGTTTGTAAATCTGTTTAGCACAATATATTCCAGGTACCATATTCTGTTCTTCAAATCTGTTTAGCATAAAATATTCCATAAACCATATTCTGTTTGCTAATCGTTTTATCACAGTATGCCATATACAGTATCATATTCTGTCTGCATATCTGTTTAGAACAAAATCTCATATACAGTACTATATTTCTTTACATTTCTTTAGAACAAAATAATCCACATACCATTTCTATTTTGGATTTGAAATGCAATATTGTTTCGATAATAAACATGGAATTTCAATTAGTAAGTATGTATTAATAGTACACCAATATGAATTTCAGGATATGTTAGAACCACTTGAATAGCCATTCATATGCCTATACTGTTCCTCTTCTCTTTAACTAAATTAATTTAAGTCTCTTTACTGGAAGAATTTAGCTACTAACGGACATTAATTTTTCCTTACTGACAGGTGTTGTAAAAACCCAGACCTCCGTCACAGACAGATCTAAGGGCCAAGGTGAGTTCAGAATAAGATTAAACTATTTTGTTTAACACCTAAGTTGAAAATAATTTTAGAGGTTACTCTACCCAAAGTTATACCATGTAACACTGAAAGCTGGAATAAAAAACAAATTTAGACGCCACTGTACCAAGATATATCATTTATTACACTTAAACCTAAAATAGAATACGCAGATTTATAACGAACTAAAACCGCAAATAGAAATTGATCTTACTAGGGTACTTTACTAAAATTTATAATATTAGACTGACCTAAATCTCAAATAATAATATTCACTTGAGTTCACTGGAGATTGATGTCATATATAAATTATATAAGAACTAGAGGTCATAGTTTGAAGCCTCTCAAGAAAGTTTCTTTGCTGGATTTAAGGAAGTACCTTTTAAGTGTAAAGAATAGTTGATAAGTGTATTTTGCTAAGTGAGGAAACAGTAAATGTTTATCTTTTCCAGTAATGAGTGGAAGTGAACGAATAAAGGCTCGACTAGAGCAACTGGACTCCATGGACGATTCCAGTGGGGGCATCATGCGCGAAGTTGGAGGCCTCACGCAGAATGAATTTATTCTCCGTTTAGGAGCACTAAAGCAAGAACTTACGCAAGCGTGGAATACGGATCTGCGTGTAAAAGCTCTCAAGATTGCTATTCAGGTATGTTTTGGAAAACTTGGGAAATAATAAACCCATGGTTGAGCCCACTGCAGGGTAGTAGGAAGGGCATCCAGCCTTAATTCTTCAGTGCCAAGCTTTCTGTATCCACGCCCATTTGAAGAGGGACTAATTGTCCTTTGACTCAGGAAGTGACAAACTCTTGTTTAAACCCATTGCAGGGTGTTAGAAAAGGCGTCCAGCCTTAATTTTCCATATCCAACATGTCTATGTCTACCCCCTTTTGAATGGAGACTAATTGCAACATAAAACAGTGTGATAAACATCAGTTGCTGGTCATAGTCATCATACGAGACTTTGATCTTTTCTTTCAGCATGTCATACTGCTTACCTTTTTGACAGGAGCATACTGCCAGGTGACCCGAAAGGCATTAAGCCTTAATTCCCCAGCTCCAACTTGTGTGTCTACCCACATTTGAATGGCGACTAATCATGACACATAAAACGATGCAAATAAAAAATCAGTTGATGGTTATAGTCATCCTTTGAGAGAGGCTATTTCTTTCTGTGTATCAAACTGCTTACCTTAATTACTTGAGCTCAATGCTGGGGGATAAGAAGGGTATCCAACCTTAATTCCCAAGCTTCAACCTCTCTGTGTTCACCACCATCCCAATTGGGACTCATTGTGACAAAATGATGGCCCAGAAAATATTAATTGCTGGTCGTAGTCATTGTTTGAGAGTGTGAGCTTTACTTTCAGTGTGTGAAACTGCTTAGTTTATCTGCGCCTGAACATTTTTACCCTATGAAATTTGCGCTGGTGACTGAAATATTAGACACCCTGGCTGCTCTGGTCTTGCAGCGTCTTCAGCAGAAATACAACAGAGATCAGGGGTGAATATGATCTGAGTTATTGCAAGATTAATTCAAACTGAATAATTAGACAGCTTTTAAGCTATTGTATTATATACAATAAATCAAGCTTAGATATATACAACTTGAGTAATTTAAGCAAGTAATTTAGTCAAATTTATTCAATCCAGCTTATGTGTACATACCGGTCATTGACTCTGCACTACTTATTTGCCTTTCCACTGCTTTCTTTGTGTATACTTATATTGCTCTCATACTTGACTTGCAGTTCTCCAGGTGGGAGTGATTCAGGAAAACTTGAAGCTCAGGAAACTGCCCGTAATTGGTTCTACAAAGTTGCCTCCATAAGAGAGCTTCTTCCTAGACTATACTTGGAGGCAGCGTTACTTCCTTGCTACTCCATACTTAGTCCACAGTAAGTCAAAATTATGTGAAAGTGTTGTTTACCAGGTAGGTACAGTATTCGTCTCCATATCACTATACATGCCCTCATGTCCTCCTTCACCACATCACTAAACTTCCTCTTTGGCCTACCTCTCCCTCTCCTGCCTGGCCGCTCAGTCCTCAGCAATCTTCTCCCAATATACCCCTCATCCTTCCTCATCACATGCCCAGACCATCTCAGTCTCTCCTGTCTCTCCATGTCCCCAAACCATCCAATCTGCACTGTTCCTCTATTAAACTTGTTTTTTATCCTTAAAATACGAACTTGAAATTAGCTATAGTTCTCATGGTTGTGCCAGTAATGGCTTGGAGAACTGTCGATTTTACTTCAGGTATATTATGGAAGTTCCTTTATGAACAAGAATCAGTCTTAGAGGTTGTTGGGAATCGTTATGTGTATATTCTTTATGCATTAAGGTTATAGGAAATTTTATCTAACATAAACGCAAGCTATTCCCTCAGTGAAAGTGAGAAGGCATTAGCTATTTTATCTCAAAAGATACGAGGTCTTAATATTATAAGAAAATTTGTCTCATTGAAATAAAAAGAATTATCCCTTCCTGGAAGGCGAGCAGGTGTTAAAGAGATTGTCTCGACTGATATACTGTCTTAATATTATAAGAAATATTATTTTATATAAACGCGAAGAACTATCCCCTCAGGGAAGGTGAGCAGGCACTAACAAGACTATCTCGAATGATACGAGGTCTGGGTGATCCCCTCCTGGCTGCGTACGCTCGAATGTTCCTCTGTCGTATGGGTGTGGAAGTAGCCCCGCAGCTGACACAGTACATATCTGAGAACATTGAAGACTTCCTTCAAATGCTGAAGCAGGTACATTGTACATTTTTCTTATGCAGTTCTCTTGGCCTGTTTGGGATAAAGTTTTCATGAATGTAAAGAACATTTTACTTATCAAATTTTACAGATTGTATGACTGACCATTAAGAGCACATTTATATTGTTATTTGCTTTTATTCACAGTCTTTCTTTTTATGATAGGGACACTGGGACAAGCAAGAAAACTAGCCTCATCGGGCCCAGGCACCCAAAAAATATTGAGATGAAGAAAAAACAGAAGTTCAAGGACAAGACAGTAATAAGAGAAAGATAAACAACAGAAAAAGGGCAGGCTGAAAGAACAGTTAAAGTAATGGAGACCTAGAGATATGGCAGAATTAAGCTCTGAGAAGACGATAGATATGCTTTTTGAAGGATGATCGCCCATATGAATATGGAAAGACAGAAGGAGGAAGAGAGTTCCAGAATTTGGAGGTGGAAGGGAAGAAATGGTCAATGCCATGATCAATCCGTGAGCTACATGTCTCCACACAGTACCTGTCAGACAAGGTTGCTTGGCAAGTGTTACACAGCCTCGGCACTGGGGGAGAGATGCAACTCTCCAATTCAGAGCAGCGATGGAAGTAGTAATGATCGAAAGAGAAAGGGATGATAACTTTCGGCAAAGAGGAAGAGAATCCAAATTTGAAGTTAGAGAACTCATTGATGAGTCTGATTGCCTTATTCAACCCTATCAAGGAAATAAGTATAAGAAGAAACACCCCAGATGAGTGAGCAGTATTACAAGAAGGGATGGATAAGACTTTTATAAATTTTAACTAACTGAAAGAGGAAAAGTAATGATGAAAATGAGACAGAACCATTAACATTTTAGAAGCAGATCAAGGAATTTGGATTTTATGACTCCTTCAAGGCAAGTTAGAGGCTATCTGGATTCCTAAGATGCTAAAAGAATTAAAAGGTTAAATTTCATTAGTTGCGAAGACAATAGGGCTAACAAGAAAAGAAGAAAATAAGGAGATAGCTTGACTCTGTCTTTGAGGTATTAAAGTTAACTAAATTTTTGTTACCCAACTCAAATACTTTCTGTAATTCGTAGTTGAGAGTAAAAGGAAAAGTGATACGAGACTGATGACGAGTAGCAGATGAAGGTTGTTAAGAGAAGGCAGAGGAAAAATGAAGTGTAGAATTATTGGCAAATATGTGGAAAAGAGACGAAGATGGAGACTGGAGAATATTGATGATGAAGAGAAAGAGAAGAGTAGATGAAAGAACAGAGCCCTTTGGAACATCACTGGTAACAGGAAAGAAGCTAAATGTTGGACCGTCAACAACCACTGATATAAAATGGTCAGAAAGAAAACTGAAAATAAAAAAACAGAAAGAAGAGGTAAAGCCATGAGCAGGAAGATTGATCAACAGAGCTTTGTGCCAGATTATGTTAAAAGCCTTTAATATATCAAGGGCAACGACAAAGGATTCCCCATAGTTCTTCAGAGAGAATGACCATTCATGAGTGAGATAGGATAGGAGGTTACCAGTGGACCTTGCTTTACGGAAGTCGTACTGGTGATCGGAAAAGAATGAGTTAGATTCAAGATATTGCAAGTAGTGAGAATTGAGCAAAGTTTTGAGTACTTTAGCAATAGCAGAGGTTAAACAATTGGTCAGTGGTTAGAAGGAATATAGTGGTCACCCTTCTTAGGGACAGGCTGAATTAGTGTGTGCTTTCAAGATGAAGGATATATACTGGTTGAGAAAATAAGGTGAAAAAGACGGCAAATCACGGGAGCCAATTGATTTGGAAACTCCTTGAGGAATCTTGCAGGAATAACAATGGATCCCGATGCTTTGTTCATCTTTAGAGATTATGTAGTTTCATGCAATTCCTAAACTTTTATTTTTTATATTTCTTTATTTTTTGGACAGAGATTTAGAAAAATTGGTGAAAGAGTTCTATCATAGGTAAAATGCAAAATACTGTATGCTTTTCTTTGAACTCTTCGAAATTTGCTTTCTTCCACAGGGTTTGTGGCCAGAGGGAGAAGCTGATGTCAATATGGGAGAGGACAAAGACGCTTTAGCGGCTCGTGTTCTCTCTCCTCCTCTAGAGTGGATGATGCAGTGTTTGGCTAATCGAGCTCCTCATCATGTGTTACAGGTAAGATAAATTAATTCCTTTTATTATATCAGAAATGTGCATTTTCATTTCCAACTGCATTTACTTATCTCCTCCATCCTGTTCCGTCATGCCACGCACCCTCATATCCTCCCTCACTGCATCCATAAACCTCCTTTTCATCTTCCCTTTCCCATTCCTTCTTGGCAGCTCCTTCTTCAGCATCCATCTTCCAACATACCTCTCATCCCTTCTCAATACATTTCCAAACCATCTCGGTCTTGGCTTTCACCATGTTCCTTCCTACTTGCGCTGTCTCTCTAATATGCTCATTCTTATTTTCTCTATCCTTGTCACAGTCAAAGAAAATTGCAGCATCTCTAATGATTGCTTTTAACAGTAAGGACCAGTTATTAACACAGGAGTCGTGTAATTAATTAAATGTACTATATATTGATATCATGCAATGTAACGATGATCTTCCAGAGCGTCTTACGTCAGTGTGAGGGAGGTGAAGGTCTTGGACAGAATTTACTAGTAGCTGCCTTGTTAACGACTTTTCCTCATAGTTTTATCGCTCTGAATGCCGTGCCTCTTAATCATCTCATTGCTGGTTGCATGTATCCTGGTAAGTCTGCATAAATAAAAGTTTTTTCAGCAACATATGCAGATATAGTATATACAGTCACCTCTCGAATTTACACGAGGATATGTTCTGAAAATGACTGTGTAAAGCAAATTTCGCATTTTTAAAGTCTATTTCCATAAAGAATAATGATAATAGACATAGATATGTTCCCCAAGCATGTATAAACACACTATACCAAAGAAAAAAAGCTAAGTAAAACACATTTTACAAACATATGACTAAGCTGAAATACATATGTAAGTAAGCTAAAATTAAACACGTACAGAATTAAAGATATACAGATAAACAAAAAATTAAACAAATTAAATCATTCTATATACCATGGACAACTGGTGTGTGGTGGAGGTGATCACTGTGCTAAGCCATAATGACTTTCTGACTGGATTATTCAGAGAAAAATTGACCTAATGACCACTAACCAGAGCTTGTACCTTTGTTTGCAGTGTGGTTGGTCAGTACACTCTACGAAATGGAATTTTCACCATTATTGGACTGAATTTTTCACATAAGTCAATGTTGTACTTTTTTTTTTTTTCAAGAGTGTGACACCAGGACAGGCAGAAATTGCCCTCATCAATAAAGGCCCGGGCACGAGAAAATACCAAGACGAAGGAAAAGAAAAAGGTTAAGGACAAGGCAGAGATGAGGTAATGTCACACAAAGGAAAACGACAGACAAAAAAACAGTCAAGGTACAGAGGACCCAATGATTTATTACTCTCTCTCTCTCTCTCTCTCACTCTCTCTTTATTTACTTATTTATCTGTCTGTCTATCTATATATCTATCTGTTGATATATATAATATATATATATATATATATATATATATATATATATATATATATATATATATATATATATATATATATATATATATATATATATATATATATATATATACTGTATATATATATATATATATATATATATATATATATATATATATATATATATATATATATATATATATATATATATATATATATATATATATATATATATATATATATATATATATATATATATATATATATATATATATATATATATATATATATATATATATATATATATATATATATATATATATATATATATATATATATATATATATATATATATATATATATATATATATATACTGTATATATATATATATATATATATATATATATATATATATATATATATATATATATATATATATATATATATATATATATATATATATATATATATATATATATATATATATATATATATATACTGTATATATATATATATATATATATATATATATATATATATATATATATATATATATATATATATATATATATATATATATATATATATATATATATATATATATATATATATATATATATATATATATATATATATATATATATATATATATATATATATATATATATATATATATATATATATATATATATATATATATATATATATATATATATACTGTATATATATATATATATATATATATATATATATATATATATATATATATATATATATATACTGTATATATATATATATATATATATATATATATACTGTATATATATATATATATACTGTATATATATATATATATATATATATATATATATATATATATATATATATATATATATATATATATATATATATATATATATATATATATATATATATATATATATATATATATATATATATATATATATATATATATATATATATATATATATATACTGTATATATATATATATATATATATATATATATATATATATATATATATATATATATATATATATATATATATATATATATATATATATATATATATATATATATATATATATATTGCTTTGGTTTTAGGTCACAAACTCCCTTTTCTACCAAGGGCTAGGACGGTTGCCTTCTTGCGAAGGATTTGTTGTGGCAGATGTAATCCTTACCCTGAGTGCATGCCCTTGCTAACCTCAGACCGTGATGGGGCGCGAACCCTCAACCTGACGCCTCAGAGTCGCGGACACTACCGCTTGAGCCACGGTGACTATATATATATATATATATATATATATATATATATATATATATATATATATATATATATATATATATATATATATATATATACATACAGTGTTACCCCGGTTATTCGCGCTTCTTGGTTCGCGCTCTCACTCTATTGCGGTTTTTTTTTTGGATAAATTATTATTTTATTTTATGGGTATACGCAAAAATATTAAAATATTGAAAAAAAAAAATTTTCAATATTTTCATTTTTTTTTAAATTTACGTTGCGTGCTGTTATTTATAATGTAAAGGGTGTTTTTTTTTAACAGTGCAGGGAGGGTTTATACAGTTCGTAAACGAAAAAATAATTGTAAATGAGTATGTGTGTCACATCATCATCACCTCATTCATGGTAATTTTATCTATCACTTTCATAAAAATTTACGTTGCTTGCTGTTATTTATAATGTAAAGGGTGTTTTTTTAACAGTGCAGGGAGGGTTTATACAGTATGTAAACGAAAAAGGAATTGTAAATGAGTATGTATGTCACGTCATTATCACCTCATTCACCGTAATTTTATCTATCACTTTCATAAAAATTTACGTTGCTTGCTGTTATTTATAATGTAAAGGGAGTTTTTTTAACAGTGCAGGGAGGGTTTATACAGTACGTAAACGAAAAAATAATTGTAAATGAGTATGTATGTCACGTCATTATCACCTCATTCACCGTAATTTTAACTATCACTTTCATAAAAATTTACGTTGCTTGCTGTTATTTATAATGTAAAGGGTGTTTTTTTAACAGTGCAGGGAGGGTTTATACAGTACGTAAACGAAAAAATAATTGTAAATGAGTATGTATGTCACATCATTATCACCTCGTTCACCGTCATTTTATCTATCACTTTCATAAAAATTTACGTTGCTTGCTGTTATTTATAATGTAAAGGGTGTTTTTTTAACAGTGCAGGGAGGGTTTATACAGTACGTAAACGAAAAAATAATTGTAAATGAGTATGTATGTCACGTCATTATCACCTCATTCACCGTAATTTTATCTATCACTTACATAAAAATTTACGTTGCTTGCTGTTATTTATAATGTAAAGGGTGTTTTTTCAACAGTGCAGGGAGGGTTTATACAGTACGTAAGCGAAAAAATAATTGTAATTGAGTATGTATGTCACGTCATCATCACATTCACGGTAAGTTTTCCTATCACTTTCATAAAAATTCTCGTTGCTTGCTGTTATCTATAATGTTAAGGTGTTTTTTTTAACAGTGCAGGGAGGGTTTATACAGTACGTAAACGAAAAAATAATTGTAAATGATATGTATGTCACGTCATTATCACCTCATTCACTGTAATTTTATCTATCACTTTCATAAAAATTTCCGTTGCTTGCTGTTATTTATAATGTAAAGGGTGTTTTTTTAACAGTGCAGGGAGGGTTTATACAGTGTAAACGTAAAAATATATTAAAATATCTATGTACATATAGGCGGATCCTACTTCGCGGATTTCCTGGTTCGCGGCGGGTCCCGGAACCGAACTACCGCGATAACTGAGGCAACACTGTACACACACCTCATTCCCCCTTGTAAGGGGTAGGCCGAGCCAAGAAACACAAATTCACCACGATAGATATTTATTTATATTATTATTTTATTAATTTATTGCGTCAAGGCATCAGACAGTACATGATCACATAAAAATCAATGGCAACATAATGCTTCAAATGGATACACAACCAAGAGTAGTTTATAGTTTACAAGGAGGTGTACACATTGATAAAACATTACTACAGTGTTGCCTCACTTATCGCGGTAGTTCGGTTCCG
>JAXCGZ010009731.1:82500-88474 GCA_037179515.1 Halocaridina rubra | reverse complement strand
AAGTGCTGACGGCAGAGGACTCTAAACTCATCATTTGGAGAGTACCCACCCACCCAGTTCTCAACTATTCGTAATTTCGGAATAGAAAAAAAAAAGCTTAAAAATTTAAACTTTAACGAGAATTAAAATAATGAACAAAATTTTTATTTTTACTTATATTTATAAATTTTTAAATAGTTTCTCCCTTTTCACTTATAAAAAGAGGAGTTAAAACTATGAATAAAAATATATTTTTCACTCTTACTTAAATTCTAAATATTATAGTCACCGTGGCTCAAGCGGTAGCGTCCGCGACTCTGAGGCGTTAGGTCGAGGGTTCGCGCCCCTTCACGGTCTGAGGTTAGCAAGGGCATGCACTAAGGGTAAAGATTACATCTGCCAAAACAAGTCCTTCTCAAAAAGGCAACCGTCCTAGCCCTTGGTAGAAAAGGGAGTCCGTGACGTAAAACCAGAACACTTAAATTCTAGATATTATATCCGGTTTTATTTATAAACAAAACGGAGTTCATCTGAAAAGGATTTCTAATTTTGTTATATAATTTCTAAGCAACATTTACAATGATTTCTAATTTTTTCATATTATTTCTAAGTAGTCTTTAATTTCTTACTTATAAAAAACGGAGTTCATATTGAAAAGATTTTTGCTTTTACTTATAATTCTCTAATAATTTTTGCTTTTTACTTATAAAAAAACCGGAGTTCAAATCTGGAAAATATTTTTGCTTTTATCTTTGCTTTTTTACTTATAAAAAATGGAGTTCAAATCTGGAAAAGATTTCTGCGTTTACATATACTTTCTAAACAACTTTTACATTTGTACTTATAAAAAGTGGCGTTTCAATCTGAAAAAAAATTCTGCTTTTACTTATAATTTCTAAGTAATCTTTACATTTTTGTAGAAAAGGAGGTCAAATCTTGAAAAAATATTTCTGCTTTTACTTATAATTTCTAAATAATTTCTACCTTTTACTTGTAATAGAGGAGTTCAAAAAGATATATTTACTCTCACCTATATCTAAACCATTTGTACTTTTTTACTTATAAAAAGCAGAGTTCAATTCTTGAAAAGATTTCTGCTTTTACATATAATTTCTAGATAATATTTGCCTTTTTACTTATAAAAAGAGTAGTTCGAATCTGGAAAAGAAATTTCTGCTTTTACTTATAATGTTTAATATGGAAAAATAATTCTGCTTATACTTATAATTTCTAAGGTTGTCGTTACCTTTATGCTTATAAAAAGAGGAGTTCAAATCTGGAAAAGAGATTTATCCATTTACTTATAATTTCTAATCTGGAAAAGATATTTCTGCTTTTACTTATTATTTCTAGTCTGGAAAAGAGATTTCTGCTTTTACTTATAATTTCTAATCTGGAAAAGAGATTTCTGCTTGTACTTATAATTTCTAATCCGGAAAAGATTTCTTATATTTATAATTTCTAAGGTTATCTTTACCTTGTTACTTATAAAAAGAGGAGTTCAAATCTGGAAAAGAGATTTTTACTATTACTTTTTTTTTATTTTTTGACGCCGGCATCAGCTCTTGAAGACCTCCAGCTATTGATTTTGGCTGCGTGCCTGCTGCTGGCTCCTCTTGCTGTTCCTACTCTTATTTTGAACCAACGGAGAGAGAGAGAGAGAGATCCTCTGAAGCTATAACAGACCTCCTCTTCCTTCTTCTTCTTCTTCTTCTTCTTCTTCTTCTTCTTCTTCTTCTTCTTCTTCTTCTTTCTTCTTTTTCCTCTTTTTCTTCTTTTTCTTCTTTTTTCTTCTTCTTCTTCTTCTTCTTCTTCTTCTTCTTCTTCTTCTTCTTCTTCTTCTCTTCTTCTTCTTCTTCTTCTTCTTCTTCTTCTTTTTCTTCTTCTTCTTCTTTTTCTTCTTCTTCTTCTTCTTTTTCTTCTTCTTCTTTTTCTTCTTCTTCTTCTTCTTTTTCTTCTTCTTCTTTTTCTTCTTCTTCTTTTTCTTCTTCTTCTTTTTCTTCTTCTTCTTCTTCTTCTTCTTCTTCTTCTTCTTCTTCTTCTTCTTCTTCTTCTTTGTATTCTTTTCCTCTTCTTTTCTCTTCTTCCATTCTTTTTTCTTTAATTTTTCTCCTTTTTCTTCTTCTTCTTCTCACTCTTTTTCATCTCTTCTTGCATTCTTCCAATCTTGTTTTTTGTCTATTATTCTATTCTTCTTCTTCCTCTCTTCTTGTATTCTCCTAATCTTCTGTTTTTCTTTTCTTCTATTTTTCTATTCTTCTTTTCTCACTCTTCTACTTCTCTTCTTCTACATGACTGTGTCTACCCCAATTCAAATGAGGAATAATTATGAAACATAAAATGGTGCTATATTGTACTCCATTTTTGTAGGCCTAACTACCAGTAGAGTGCTCTACTGGAGAGGTGATAGACCTATCTTCGAATCCACAGCGGAATGATGGGAAGGGCATCTAGCTGTCATTCCCCAGCTTCGTTTCATGTGTAATCACCCCCAACTGGGGACTACTAGTGGTACATAAACTGCAAGAAAAAAAAGTAGTGTGTGTGTGTGTGTGTGTGTGTGTGTGTGTGTGTGTGTGTGTGTGTGTGTGTGTGTGTGTGTGTGTGTGTGTGTGTGTGTGTGTGTGTTTTATTAAGTAAAAGAATTATTAATTTTCTTTATTTTAAGCATTTACTTTTGAAGGTATTTATTCATGTCAGTGATTTCCTAACTACCACGGTCTGTAAAGCAGCTGCTGCTGTCGGGCTCAAGGCTGAAGATCCGTGTCTAGTTACCCTGTGGGTGACCCAAGGAGGGTAGTGGTTGTATTTGTTGCAGCCCTTTACTTTCAAGGAACTAGGAAGAGTAATCAAGGCATATTAGAGTCTGGTGAAAGCGTGTGCTTTGACTCGGCCACCCCCTTAAAAGGGGGATTGCAGTCAATGAATGTATATGTATGTATGCATGTATGTATGTACCAGGATCTGTAAATATATTCTTATGAATTATTTTTTGAATTACTATATTGCAAATACAAGATTATGCAATTCTCTACTTTTGCACCTTTATTAATTAACTGTTTTCTCGAGACCCAGAATAATCATACTTATTATATTTTTATATATACAATGATCCCATACCCCCCATATAAGGGAGGAGGCAGAGCCAAAGAACACACATTTACTATAAGCCAAGGCCCACCTTATGTTCCCCCCCCACTATCCTGCTTGGGTTATCCTCAGGGTAGCTAGGCAAGGATCTACTGCCATGACACCCAACAGCCGCAACTGTTTACCCTCACCGGTGCATCACATGACAACGTCCCACACCCACCCGTCACAGTTAACTATACTAGTCGATGCGAGAAATTTTTTTTGGCCCGCGTCATCTACACAAAGTCGTCTTCCTCTCGTTCCTATCTCTTGCATTCTCTCTTCCCTGTTCCGCTATAGGTCAGTTTTCTTCTACTTTTGACACATTAACATCATCTACTTTTGACACATTATCAGTCTACTTTTGATACATTATCATTCTACTTTTGACACATTATCATTCTACTTTTGACACATTATCATTCTACTTTTGAACATTATCAGTCTACTTTTGAATCATTATCAGTCTACTTTTGACACATTATCATGCTACTTTTGACACACTGTCATTCTACTTTTGACACATTATCAATATACTTTTGACACATTAACATCATCTACTTTGAGACATTATCATTCTACTTGACACATTATCATTCTACTTTTAACACATTATCAGTCTACTTCTGACACATTATCATTTTACTTTTAACACATCATTCTACTTTTGATACATTATCATTCTACTTTTGATACATTATCATTCTACTTTTGACACATAATCAGTCTACTTTTGACACATTATCAGTCTACTTTTGACACATTACCATTTAACTTTTGACACATTATCATTCTACTTTTGACACATTATCATTCTATTTTTGACACATTATCATTCTACTTTTGACACATTATCAGTCTACTTTTGCACATAATCATTCTACTTTTGACACATCGTCATTGTGTGTGTATTCAACGCGTGCCAAAGTTGAGGAAAATTCCCCGACCATTTCTTTGACGTCGAAGAAAAAGACTCAAAGTGATGAAAAGTCATTTTCCTTTTGGGGAAAACTTGTGGCAAAAATCTCTCTCTCTCTCTCTCTCTCTCTCTCTCTCTCTCTCTCTCTCTCTCCTCTCTCTCTCTCTCTCTCTCTCTCTCTCTCTCTCTCTCTCTCTCTCTCTCTCTCTCTCTCTCTCTCTCTCTCTCTCTCTCTCTCTCTCTCTCTCTCTCTCTCTCTCTCGGGCCCATTTGTTGCGCACTAGAGAAAACTTTTTGGTTGCATTTCCTTAGTAGATATAAAAGATTTAGATGTACCGCGGTGACGCACTGGTTAGAGGGCTTGATTTGGGAAATGGCAGACCCTTGTTCGAGACCACCGCGGGGTGTTACGAAGGACATTCATCATACAAACATATATAAAAGATTTTATATTTGAGATAATAATGAAAGATAATTTTTTAGGCATTTATTTTAATGTTTTGAGGACCGTGGTAGCTCAGTGGTAAAGTGCACTAGTCGGGCAACGACTATGGCGATTCGATTCCACGGCGAGGCTTAATCTCACCTGCCTAATATGTGACCACCCCCATTCGAATGGGGACTAATTATGTCATTTATACTTCTAATTCGCCTGTAAGGAAAATATGTTTGATCCAGCGCGCGCGCGCACACACACACACCACACACACCACACACACACACACACACACACACACACACACACACACACACACACACGAGGAGGTAGTTAATGCTAACTCAATCCATAGTTTTAAGGACAAGTATGATAAGTAGAACTAAGTACAAAATGGAACCGATCAGGAGACGGGAAGATACGAGCTTTGGGCTCTTTAGGTAATCACACACACACACACACACACACACACACACACACACACACACACACACACACAGTATTTACAGTAGAAAATACCCCACCCCCTCAGATTGCAGTGATAGAAGCTCAAGGGCCGGTATTAGAGAACATCAACCTTACAGCCACAGAGGTATGCAAAGCGCTGATGGATTTAGATGTTCATAAAGCTACAGGTCCTGATGACATATCCCCTCATGTGCTTAAAAAATGCGCAAACTCAATATCAGTGGCACTAAGTATCATATTTAAAAAGTCACTGGAGTCGGGGGAGATTCCAAGATGCTGGAAACAAGCAAATGTGATACCTATCTTCAAAAAGGGAAGGAGGGATACGGCTCTGAACAATAGACCAGTTTCCTTGACCAGCATAGTTTGCAAAGTTATGGAGAAACTACTAAGGAAACATATCTCTCTTCACTTGGAATCCTTCAACTTTTTGTCAGTGAGGCAACATGGCTTCAGAGAAGGTAGATCAACAGTAACAAACTTATTAGAATTTTATGATGAGGTAAGCCAAATCTTACAGGAAAGAGAGGGCTGGGCAGATTGCATATTCCTAGACTTCCAGAAAGCGTTTGACACTGTTCCACATGGGAGACTTATTAGGAAGCTGCAATCAATGGCTAGAATAGGTGGAAATGTTTTGGAATGGATAAAAACTTACTTAGAAGGAAGGGAACAGAGGGTTAGAGTAAGACACTCAGTGTCTGAACGGAGAAGAGTTAGTAGTGGAGTTCCACAGGGTTCAGTTTTAGGGCCACTTTTGTTCCTTGTATATGTAAATGACCTACCAGAGTCTGTAAATTCATTCATGAATATGTTTGCAGATGATGCAAAGATTGTGAAGAAAGTAAAAAACGAGAACAATGGTAGAGAACTTCAGGAGGATCTAAATAATCTGCATGAGTGGTCAGAAAAGTGGCTAATGAAATTCAATTCTTCAAAATGTAAGGTAATGAGAATGGGTACAAGTGCAAGAAGGCCCAAGCTTGACTACTCGGTGGCTGGAGTACAACTTCAAGAGACAGAAAATGAGAGAGATCTAG
>JAXCGZ010009731.1:72500-77500 GCA_037179515.1 Halocaridina rubra | reverse complement strand
ATAATAATAATAATAATAATAATAATAAAAGTAGTACTGGTGGTGGTAGTAGTAGTAGTAGTAGTAGTAGTAGTAGTAGTAGTAGTAGTAGTAGTATTATTTATTATTATTATTATTATTATTATTATTATTATTATTATTATTATTATTATTATTATTATTATTATTATTATTATTATTCATTCTCTCTCTCTCTCTCTCTCTCTCTCTCTCTCTCTCTCTCTCTCTCTCTCTCTCTCTCTCTCTCTCTTCTCTCTCTCTCTCTCTCTCTCTCTCTCAAGAAATGCGTGTATATGGAAAGTCAAAGATTAGAGTATCTTGTACAAATACTTGATACTTTTGCTCTCCTATGGCTGAATAGACACAGCACACTGACTTCTATATAAATTTAGAAACTCATTAGCAACAACAAAACAAATAAAGTTATGCTTCCATAGCAGCATTTTTTTTTTATATAATGTACGGAGTGACCTCTGTTGGGTCATCGTGGCTCAGTCGGTAGCGTCCTCGACTCTGACGCGTCAGGTCGAGGGTTGGCGCCCCGTCACGGTCTGAGGTTAGCAAGGGCATGCACTCAGGGTAACGATTACATCTGCCAAAACAAGTCCTTCGCAAGAAGGCAACCTTCCTAGCCCTTAGTAGAAAAGGGATTCCGTGACGTAAAACCGGAACACAAAAAATGCAGCAAGTTTTTTTTTTTATATAATGTACGGAGTGACCTCTGTTGGGGGACTGCAATAGCATAGTGAGTAGAGTGCTAGCTGGAATTGACAGAGCCGCGATCAAGCCCATCGTTGGGCGAATGGGAAGGCATCCAGCATTGATTATCCTATAACAGAGACTAAAAGCAACACACATGAAACTCGGTTTATTAAAGCGTGTTTTAGGCGGTAGCGTCCGCGACTTTGAGGCGTTAGGTCGAGGGTTCGCGCCCCGCCACGGTTTGGGGTTAGCAAGGGCATGCACTCAATATAACGATTACATCTGCCAAAGCAAGTCCTTTGCAGGGAGGCGACTGTCCCAGCCCTTGGTTGAAAAGGGAGTCCGTGACGTAAAACATGAAACTCGGTTTATTATCACGGAATAACTTCTCTTTTTTTTTAAGTCAGCCAATATATTAGTCGTAGAAAATTTAATTATTTATAGAAAATGTATTTAATATTATGAGAGACTATTTTAAACATCATTGCTTTAAAAATTCTCTAGAGCTTATAGTTAAAGAATCTGATCTATTTAAATACAGTTTCTTTTTAAATTTCCTCAATGTGAGCTTTTTATTTTCACAAATATGCAACGGTGCTTTTAATTTTAATTTGTTAAAATTTACAATTATGTGAAAGATGACAAATTTTGTCGTTTGATGTCAGTATTAATCCCCATTCAAATGGGGGTGGACATAAACAGATTGGAACTGGGGAATTATAGCTGAATACCCGTCTCAACTTCCCGCGGTGAGATGAAACCCGGGTTTTTCACTTCCCGACTCAGGTACGCCACCATTAAGCTACCGCGGCCCCCATTAAATGATATTAACGAATTCTAAAAATTTAAATATTGCTAGAGTTCACAAAAGACTAAAAATTTAGATCCAGACTAACCCAAACGGCCCTGAGTTCGAATCCACAAAGCATTTCGTAAAGCATTTATTCAACAGATTCCCTTGGGTTATAAAAAAAAAAGGAAAGGAATAGGGATCCAATGTATAACAATAAATACCCCCTTGACCTCAGCTGACCCAGTGAGTACACTGTTAGATATATAGAGTTAGTATAAAGATTTTACTCGAACATTTCATTGAATAAATTCATTTATATGTTTTTGTAATCTACAAACTGCGATGAAATTTAACATTTGAATATATTGTCCTGTTTCTGTAAAGGTTTTTTTTATAGTGCTGTTTAATCATTTAAAGTTACCATCGTTCCGGTTTTACATCATGGACTCCCTTTTCTACCAAGGGCTAGGACGGTTGCCTTCTTGCGAAGGACTTGTTTTGGCAGATGTAATCGTTGCTCTGAGTGCATGCCCTTGCTAACCTCAGACCGTGACGGGTCGCGAACCCTATACCTGACGCTTCAGAGTCGCGGACGCTACCGCTTGAGCCACGGCATTTAAAGTCATCCTCAGAGTACCGTTTTCTTGTGCCATAATGAGTCACCACTTGAATGTGGGTGGACACAGACATGTTAGAATTGAAGGATTAAGGTTGGATGCCCTTATTAACACCCCGCGGTCGGATTGAACCCGCGTATTTTACTTCCCTACTGGCCCGCATTGCCTCTGAACTACCGCGACCCTGAATTCAGTATCAGATTGTCCACATTAAATTGGAATTTATTTTTGATGATAGTTAAACTCATTATATAGCTCAGTGGTAAAAGCTTTAAATTTTATATATTTTATATGCATATATGTATTTTGTGTGTGTGTGTGTGTGTGTGTGTGTGTGTGTGTGTGTGTGTGTGTGTGTGTGTGTGTGTGTGTGAATATACCTAATTGCGACTACCTAATTGTGCTTACGGGAAAGAGCCCAAAGCTCGTATCTTCCCGTCTCCTGATCGGTTCCATTTTATACTTAGTGATACTTATCATACCTGTCCTTAAAACTATGGATTGAGATAGCATTAACTACCTCCTCGCTTAGCCAATTCCAATTATCAACTACTCTTACACTGAAAAAGTACTTCCTTACATCCTGCAAAGAAGTTTTCTTACGAAGCTTCAAACTATGATCTCTAGTTCTAGAGCCAGCCATATCAAAATATCGATCCCTATCCACTCTATCATAACCATGAAGGAATTTAAAGACTGTCACCAAATCCCCCCTCACTCTTCTAGCTTCGAGTGATGGTAAGTCTAATTCCCTCAGCCTCTCATCATAAGTGAGATTGCGTATTTCTGGCACCAGTTTCGTGGTATGTCTTTGAACTTTTTCAAGCTTAGCTATGTGCTTTTTCAAGTGCGGATTCCAAAAGGGGGCTGCATATTCGAGTTTTGGCCTCACATAGGTTACATAAATATTTCTGAACATTTCCTTGTCCATGTGCCTGAAGGCTACCCTTACATTTGATAAGAATGCATATGCTGCCCTTACTATGCCATTTATATGTATTTCTGGAGACAAATCTGCCAGTATGTTTACTCCTAGATCTCTCTCATTTTCTGTCTCTTGAAGTTGTACTCCAGCCACCGAGTAGTCAAGCTTGGGCCTTCTTGCACTTGTACCCATTCTCATTACCTTACATTTTGAAGTACTGAATTTCATTAGCCACTTTTCTGACCACTCATGCAGATTATTTAGATCCTCCTGAAGTTCTCTACCATTGTTCTCGTTTTTTACTTTCTTCACAATTTTTGCATCATCTGCAAAAATATTCATGAATGAATTTACAGACTCTGGTAGGTCATTTACATATACAAGGAACAAAAGTGGCCCTAAAACTGAACCCTGTGGAACTCCACTACTAACTCTTCTCCATTCAGACACTGAGTGTCTTACTTTAACCCTCTGTTCCCTTCCTTCTAAGTAAGTTTTTATCCATTCCAAAACATTTCCACCTATTCTAGCCATTGATTGCAGCTTCCTAATAAGTCTCCCATGTGGAACAGTGTCAAACGCTTTCTGGAAGTCTAGGAATATGCAATCTGCCCAGCCCTCTCTTTCCTGTAAGATTTGGCTTACCTCATCATAAAATTCTAATAAGTTTGTTACTGTTGATCTACCTTCTCTGAAGCCATGTTGCCTCACTGACAAAAAGTTGAAGGATTCCAAGTGAAGAGAGATATGTTTCCTTAGTACTTTCTCCATAACTTTGCAAACTATGCTGGTCAAGGAAACTGGTCTATAGTTCAGAGCCGTATCCCTCCTTCCCTTTTTGAAGATAGGTATCACATTTGCTTGTTTCCAGCATCTTGGAATCTCCCCTGACTCCAGTGACTCCTTAAATATAATACTTAGTGCCACTGATATTGTGTTTGCGCATTTTTTAAGCACATGAGGGGATATGTCATCAGGACCTGTAGCTTTATGAACATCTAAATCCATCAGTGCTTTGCATACCTCTGTGGCTGTAAGGTTGATGTTCTCTAATACCGGCCCTTGAGCTTCTATCACTGCAATCTGAGGGGGTGGGGTATTTTCTACTGTAAATACTGATTGAAACTCCTTGCTCAATTCTTTGCAGATCTCTTCATCCGTCTCAGTGATGCTTCCATCCGCTCTCTTTAGCCTTAAAACCTGTTCTTTTACCTTCAGTTTTCCTCTGATAAAGCTGTGGAAAAGCTTGGGATTTTCTTTAGCCTTCCTGGTGATGTCCCTCTCATAGTCTCTCTCTGCCTCTCTCCTTTTACTTAGGTAGTCATATCTTGCTCTTTTGTAGGTTTGCCAGGCATTTATGTTTTTTCTCCTCCTATACCTTTTCCAGCATTTGTCTCTCCACTCCTTAGCTCTTTTACACCCATTATCGAACCATTTCTCTCTGGCATGAATTACACCTACTTTGGTGTCTGTGTGATTACCTAATTGTGATTACCTAATTGTGTTTACGGGAAAGAGCCCAAAGCTCGTATCTTCCCGTCTCCTCATCGGTTCCATTTTAGACTTAGTGATACTTATCATACCTGTCCTTAAAACTATGGATTGAGATACCATTAACTACCTCCTCGCTTAGCCAATTCCAATTATCAACTACTCTTACACTGAAAAAGTATTTCCTTACATCCTGCAAAGAAGTTTTCTTACGAAGCTTCAAACTATGACCTCTAGTTCTAGAGCCAGCCATATCAAAATATCGATCCCTATCCACTCTATCATAACCATGAAGGAATTTAAAGACTGTCACCATATCCCCCCTCACTCTTCTAGCTTCGAGTGATGGTAAGTCTAATTCCCTCAGCCTCTCATCATAACTGAGATTGCGTATTTCTGGCACCAGTTTCGTGGCATGTCTTTGAACTTTTTCATGCTTAGCTATGTGTTTTTTCAAGTGTGTGTGTGTGTG
>JAXCGZ010009731.1:42500-67500 GCA_037179515.1 Halocaridina rubra | reverse complement strand
GGTTGTCTGTATAAGAACGAATACTTCCAGTTTCCAGAATTTACATGGAATTCCAGGTGTGACCGTGAGGTAAATAAAAGGAAATAAATTATGAGTTATCTTGTTCAGTTTGGTAAATATTTAATAATGATAAACCCTTATTTCCATTACACAATGGGTATTCGTCAGCCGGGGCAAGCCCCAACCCCCAACTATGGTGCCCAGCCACAGCAGTATCCTGCCAGTAAACGGCTTAAACTGTCTTGGACGGGAACCGATCTCTCGACCTCGTGAATGCGAAGCCATCGTGTTACCACTGTACTAGCCAAGTATGATATTTAACAAAATAATGTAAAGTTTATGGTAAATGTATCATGCTATGTGTCACAATAAGTCTCATTCGAAAGGGGTGGACACAGACATGTTGGACCTGGGGGATGAAGGCCGGCTACCCTTCCTAACGCCCCGCAGAGAGAGAGATCGAACCTGTGGTGGTCGCTTCTCAATAACCGCTCTCTTCCACTGAACTACCGCGGCTCCAGTAATATGCGATTTTGTTTGTCACAATTAGTTTCCATTCAAATGGGGGTGGATGCAAGCATGTTGGATCGAGGGGATTAAGGCTAGTTCCCCTTTCTAACGCATCTACGTTGATACCTTCCAGCTTCGCGAGATTTGCCACTGAGCTACCGCGGTCACCTTATTTAAAGTTTATTACTTTTTCTAGTTTTGTTTTCCAGTGGTCAAAGTTTACTATTTTTTTTTTTAATTTTTGTGTTTAGTAGTCAGAGTAATACTTTTCGTAATTTCGTGTCCGTCCAGTGGTCAAAGTTTATTAATTTTTCCATTTTTGTGTTTAGTAGTCAGAGTAATACTTTTTGTAATGTCGTGTCCGTCCATGGTCAAAGTCTAATACTTTTTTCTAAATCCGTTTCCCAATGTCAAGTTTTATTACTCTTTATAGTTTCGTGTCCAATGGTCAAAGTCTAATACTTTTTTCTAAATCCGTTTCCCAATGTCATGTTTTATTACTCTTTATAATTTCGTGTCCAATGGTCAAAGTCTAATACTTTTTTCTAAATCCATTTCCCAATGTCATGTTTTATTACTCTTTATAGTTTCGTGTCCAATGGTCAAAGTCTAATACTATATTCCATCTTTTTTTCAGTGGTCAAAATGTATTGTTTCCACCAGATGTCCAGTCGGAGTTTCTGACTTACTTTTTCAACATGTCTCTGCCTCACCATTTGTATATTTTATACGACGACACATATGAAGGTAAGCCATCTTTACCTTTATACTAACACATTGTTGGAGAAAATAACAATGTACAATCATTTAACACAAGATATGCTACAATTAAACACGTGGGTATTGACTTGGATAAATACACATCAAAGCTGTGTTATAAATATAAACATTAAATCCGTGACAAAAATGAGAGAGAGAGAGAGAGAGAGAGAGAGAGGAGAGAGAGAGAGAGAGAGAGAGAGAGAGAGAGAGAGAGAGAGAGAATTTTTTTTTTATAAATATATCAGTTTTAGGGTTAGTAGTCACCGTGGCTCTAGCGGTAGCGTCAGCGACTCTGAGGCGTTCAGGTCGAGGGATCGCTCCCCGTCACGGTCTGAGGTTAGCAAGGGCATGCATTCAGGGTAAGGATTACATCCGCCAAAACAAGTCCTTCGAAAGAAGGCAACCTTGATAGAAAAGGGAGTCCGTGAAGTAAAACCGGAACAACATATCACTTTTGGGGTTCTTGAATTTAATCTATTACAGACGGACATAAGGTCCTGAGTATTGTTAGTTCGTATTAGTTTTTCTCAGAACTTCATAAGAGAAGTTAGGATAAATCACTAATTTTCCCCCTGTTAAGTCGGCACATTTAGGGAGCTCATTGTTAAGTATGTGGGGTCAAAGATGGAATAGTACCATCAAACACCTAAGTTCCCAGAAAAGCGCATGTACTTATTTTGCAGCTATTCTTATAATAATAATAATAATAATAATAATAATAATAATAATAATAATAATAATAATAATAATAATAACGATGAAGATGACGACGTCGACGACGACCACGACCACAACGGCGACGGCGACGACGGCGACGACGACGACAACTTGTAGTAGGTAGATATAAATTTTTTACCATGAAGAAATAGGTAGTCACATTCCCAAAATTATAATTATCTAACAATTTTCCAGACATAAACCTCATACTTATGCAATCCTATGAGCGAGCTACGGATCACACCATCGTAAACATAAATCCAGATCTTCAATTTGTTCAACGCGTTCTGTCGACTAAGCTTACCGTAACCAATATTGTTCGCAGACATATCTTCGTTCTTTGTTCCAAGAAGAATATTAAGAAACTCCTACAGTTGGTCAGTATAATTCTACAACTTGTCTTGTTTTTAGGACAAACATCTTAATGTCACGATTATCAGTAGAAGAGTTTTTCGTTCTTTGATGCAAGAATATTGTGTCTCGTGCATCTGATGAATAAAATACTTCTTCTGGTGTAAAATACTCCTTTCTTTCGCAGACTCTGTCTTAACATCACCTCAGATTAATATAAGTTATTCTGGTTATTAAGTAAGGGTATTATCTCCCCTGTTTTGTGTGTCACTTGTATTCCCCATTCGAATGGGAGTGGACACAGAGAGATTGGAGAGAGAGGGAATTAAGCTGGATGCCTTTCCTAACGACCCGTTACGTACTTATATATCACTGTGAAAGCATTGATGCAAACACATCATAATTGCAGTGTTGAACTAAAAAAAAATTACTTTACTCATCATCAGAATTGATAATGCTTCAATCGCTTTAATAAAAAAAAAATAATAAGTATCATTTAAGAGATGCTAGGATAGAAAATATAAGAACATACACTTCGGCTCTTGCTTGAATTCATTATTAGTTATGCTAAAGTAGGACTTATTTAATTATCTTTTGGGGTAGCGATGCAAGTATTAGCGTCTTGACGCATGTAATTAAGAAGAAGAATGACGAGCTGTGCAGAATGTAAACAACTCTTCTTCTTCTGGTTTCGGATAGAAAAAAGGCGGGATATATGAGCTGACCAAGGGTTGTGTTTCTTGTCTGATCCCTCTTTTTTTTCCGTTTAGAGCAGTGGTATGTGATATATTATATGTTCTGAAGCTGTCTTCACACTGGAATGCTGACAGTCATCTAATATTTTTGGGAAATCTCAAATTTTAGTGGCATCATTACTTGCATTGGTGGCCATAGGTTGAGCTCTGAAATAGTAGATTAAAAGTCGTATTTGCCCGTTTATGTCTTGGAAACTTTCCCTTCGTGCTCAAGTGCCTCGTTTATGCTTTATTCCAGATCCAAATTGTAGTTATGGTAATGTTACAAGTACATTTTACTTAAGTTGACCACTTAGCAATTTTTCCTTCACTGCCATCTTTATTATGGAGATCAATATTTTCTTCATCATGTCTTGCACTCCCTAACAACTCGCGACTTTTGACTATCACTACACTTTGGCCCTTAGTTGGGGGCTAGGAAGTTCATCCAGCCTTAATTCCCCAGCTCCAGTCTGTCTGTGTTCACTCCTATAATGGGAGTAATGATGATTCATTAGTTATATCAAGAAATCGACCTTATTCCAGATGGAATACTCCTCTACCAGAGATAATTACTCGGAAAAATATGCATTTCCCTCATCAGAGCACCTTTTTCACTGTATTTATAATAATATCTGGTAAATTATCAGTTTTATCAATTGAAAACTATTATCAGAATAACATACTCTCACATATTAAACAATTTATCTTTCTTATGAATTCAGTCTTCATAATATATTTCATTTCAGTTCAAAATAATGTACGATAACTCTTCTGTCTCAAGTACTTAGTCTTCATATAATACTCTAATCTTTCTATGCAGTATTTTCTTTATAAGGCTTTTCACTTTCAATTACTAAATAATAATGAAAACATGATAAATAATTTTAGAGTTAAAGACCACTTTTATGTTATTTCTTCTCCTAGCAATTGCATCTTCATTTTATAATCTGTATAAATTATTATCATAGGAGTGATAGAGATATACTGTATTAACATCTGTTGACTATGAATGCTTTGACTCAACCACCCCCTTACTAGGGGGATAGCAGCCAATATATATGTGTATGTATAGATTGATCATTGTTAATATCTTTCCAGATATCTGTTAATGACTTAGAGAATCCTCAGTTTTGGTGGGTCATTCTTACTAATGAAGAGATAGTGGAAGATATCAAAGGCTTGATCCGAGAAGGCTCACAGGTTAGAGATTATTTTCATGTACTGTATTTTAACTTGGAATTTAGAAGTTTTTACGTTTGTTCCTAGTTTGTTTAAAGTTTTTAACTATTTATGTAAATATGTATATATATATATATTAGTCCCCTACTTACGACAAGGTTTGGTTCTAACTGACTGGTTGTAAGGCAGATCAGTTGTAAGTTGGGGCATTAAATCGATGAGAACTTGATAGACAAGGATTGTAGTGCAGTGAACATGAACAGTATATAACTATGTAAATGGAACATATCATTATTACAATACTGGCATTTTTCCACTATAGTCTTCAATATCCAGTATCAAAATCAGCTTTATAATACTTATTTATGCCTAGTTTTAACTTTTGAATCTCCAAGTAAGCAACTGTAGGTTGGTTCAGTAATAAAGTTCTAATAGTTGTTGCTTTCCTTTTCATGTCTCACTATTAATCCCCATTTGAATAAAGCTAGACACAGACAGGTTGGAGCTGGGGATTTAATAACATGTCTCGTACATATTTTTCATGTTCATTTACAGGTACTTGTTATTAATGTCATAAGTCAATGTTCTCACTATTATTCCCCATTTGAATAAAGCTAGACACAGACAGGTTGGAGCTGGGGAATTAATAACATGTTTCATACATATTTTTCATGTTCATTTACAGGTACTTGTTATTAAGGTCATAAGTCAATATTCTGTAAAATTTTACTCAACATCAGTGGACAACAAGAATAATATAAGGTAAGAAGCTGTTAAAGCGAAATATAAAATTTTCTCTTTTTCTGTAAAGACTTTCAGATCACAAAGTGTTCTCAAAACTAATAAAGTCTCTAGCATATTTTCACACATTTAATGCCGTTGTATGACTTTTACATTTTATAGTTGCTAATTTTTATGATTTTGCCATTTTTTTTAGAATTTATAGTTAATAACTGTAAGCTATTTGCATTTTCGTTATCTGTACATTTTTGTGACTTGCATGAAGAAACTTATGAACCTTTCTTAGTCAGTTTTATGTTCTACGTTTTATGTGTCATTGTTAATCTCCCGATTAAGGAGATGCTAAACCCCACTGAAAGCAGGGTAACCACAACTTAAACAAAAGACCTAAGGTAATAGGGCATCAGAATCCTGTGCCTATCATCAACTCCTCCCATATATTTCATGGCAGAAAAAAATTAAAAACTGTGAAGGAGGGATGACAGACCTTTGGCTCATCAATCCCTTTTATTGTTATTAAACTATACCTGGAAAGTACGGGTATGGAAGTATTATTGATCCATCTCCTGCGATATCCCTTTGGACTACAGGAGGGCAGTGATTTGACACTAGACTCGGAAATTGACAAACCCATGTTCGAGCCCATGCAGAGCATTAGGAAGGGTATCCAGCCTTACATCCCCAGCTCCGATCTGTCCCACCCCTATTCAAATAGGTATTAAAAGTTACCCATAAAACAGCAAAAAACCACCTAGGATATCCCTTTATGTCTCCTCCTACAATATGAAGGTGTTAAGGTGGTGGAATTTTTGTCTCCTTCATCAGCAGAGAAAACCGTTCTAATACCAATATAAATATCTTTTTTCACATAGCTTTATCGAAGGTGGTAGCTGGAGACTTATAGACGGAACAGCAAAAGACAGAGTCTCTCCCGATCTCTTTTTGCCAATAACTGACTTTTACAAAGATTTTCATGGACGTCAGCTTTTAGTTAAGGCCAATAACAATCCTCCATTCCATGGCTTGAAGAAACTGGAGGATGGAACATTCATGTCAGATTCTGGAATAGACGTCAGCATTGTCAACGCTTTGAGTCAGTCGTTAAATTTTAGGTAAATAAAGGATGTTTTTAATGTATTGAAGGAATCTTGTAAAAAAAAATTGTAATCCCAGGGCCCTGTGGGGTTATTCATACTTACAGGGCAAACCACCTTTCCTAATTTACCTCAAGCTAACCTAACATAACAATTTACTGACTTATTTATCTTTACATGGGGTTCCGGGGTAACTCAATTTATAAAACACGACTTCAATAGGCATCTAAAATGTACAGTATTTGTTTCACCTCTCACACCATATGTATTGTATGTGAAATAGAATTCTGAACACCGTATGTTGTATAACATGGGCAGCAGATCTTGCACCACCTACCCTGCAATGACCCAATGAGGATGGTGGTGGGGGTGTTTTGGCGAGAGACTATCCCTTAAGGAGCTAAGAGGAGCGCTTGATGTGAGTTTTAGCTTTTGGTGAATATGTGTTCTTTGGCTCATCCACCCCATTTACAAGGGGGAATGAGACCAATGTATATTGATAGATATATTCATGTATAAGATGTTAAATCTTATGCGTCTAGCAGGTATATCGTCTGTGCCTATGTTCATAAGTTTAGATATATTTGTTTCAGTTGGAGAGTAGAGAGGCCGCGAGATGGGAAATGGGGTGGTCCTTTACCGGATGGAACAGTGAGTGGTATGATTGGAGAGGTATCCAGAAGAGAAGCTCATCTAGCAATATGTGAAATAACTATTACAGGTAAGTTGTATCAGGGTAACTATCATACGATCCTAGGAACTTCCCCTTATGGTGACCCAGGCATATTTTGTGGGAGGGAATTATGGCAATCCATTATCCCCAAGGAGCTAAGAAGAGTGATCGAGGTATACTAGCTTCATGTGAATGCCTGTTCCTTGAGTCATCCAACCTTCTTGCAAGGTGCATTGTGGCCATTGTATATGTAGCTGTACTAACATACGACCCAGTTGTGCAATGAAGCTTTGTCAAAATTCATATAGTTCAGAAGTCAGTTGTTGACAGTGAATAAATATAATTTCAGGGAGAGAATTGCATAATAGTGTGTCGTCTAGTAGCATTTGATTTTTCTTGTTAAACATGTCTATATAAATCTTCATTTCGTGTAGATAGAGCTTGAAGTGTAGTAAGGACAGGAATCACAGTAGCGGTTGAACTGCCAAAACTTTGTTCTCAGAGACTGAATGAACTATTCCCTCTCTAATAAATTATCGTTTTAGAAATTATACGTACACCTCATTTTGTCCTTACACGTTTTTGTATAGGGAATATTTATATTTCCTTTTAACTGTTTCAGTAACTTGTATAGGCACCATGATTGAAGCACTTAACCAAGGAAATGACAGACTTTTGATCAAGCCCACCACGAGGCATTAGGAAGTGCATCCACTTTTAATTCCCAGACTCTAAGCAGTGTCCACCCCTGTAATGGTGATTTAATAGTGACATGAGACGGCAAACATTCAAGAACTTTATATGGTGCCTCACTATTCCTTATAAATGTATATTTTTTACCCTGCACCATCAGACAGATATTTATATGTATTTCCAGATCTTCGAGAAACTGTAGTTGACTTCACAACTCCCTACTATTTTGAATCCTTGACTATTGTGACCTCGGCTCCTCCAGAGAAGAACAGAGCTTTCGCCATCCTTTCACCCTTTCCTCTTCAGGTAACTGGCTCTGCCGCAATGGTACAGTAATTATATTTTCGTCCACTGTAAAATTTTTTATGGTATATTCCATGTTGATGCTGATAAAATGTATTTACCATTTTCTGTTTTGATGAAATTTGTAATTTTTTCTTAATGAAATTATGTATTTATGTATATATTTATTTGTTTATTTATTTATATATGTGTTTGTTTATTTGTTTAATAATTATTTTCATTGCGTATGTATGCATGTTTTCACACATTTTTCTTTTTTATTGTTTATATTTTGTATTTTTAATTCTAATTCGACTTCATAGTACTTCCAGTAAGGAAGTTATTATTTTTTTCCTTTCATTTTACTATCAATACAATATATGCAAAAGCTATACACCCCCTTTTAAGGGAGATGGCTGAGTCAAAGCAAAAAACTTGATTCTTTGTGGGAGATTCCCAGTCCCCTCACTTTGCCCCATTTGATCAACTTTTACGACATGCATGGAAACACGGGCAAGGCATTCATAAAATTGTTCACACTGTCTCTATGAAAACTTTTTTTTTATTTATTTTTTCCCCTTTTTTATAGTTTCTCATTACTGCATATACATTTTCATTTATTTCATATTCATTCAGAGACAACACTTGATTTTTTTTTTTTTAACTAATGCAGTATTTACAAGTGACACCTGAAAATTCTTTATTGATTGAATTCTTCTTCTTCTTAATATTTTCAATTACACCTAAAAATTCGTTCATTAATTATTTTCTTCTTCATCATCTTCCTAATAGTTACAAGTGATACCTAAATTTAGTTCATTCATTATCTGCTTGCTATTGTTCACTAATGACACCTAAGAATTCGTCCTTTTTTGTTCTTCCTAATATTTACAAGTGACACCCAAAAATTCGTTCAGTAATTAATATTTCTTCGTCTTTCTAATGTTTACAAGTGACACTTGAAAACTCGTTGAAGGAATCATTTGTTTTTCCTCCTAATACTAACAAGCGAGAACTAAAATCTCATTCATTGATTCATTCTCTTTTTCTTCCTCCTCCTAGTATTTACAAATGACACCTAGAAATCCGTTTGTTGATTATTTTCCTCTTCTTCCTCTACAAGGTATGGCTGTGCATCAGTTTTGCCATACTAATTCTAGGATCTCTTCTTAAGATAATGACAATGATCATGAAATCTTATCTAAATGAGAAAGAAGTAGATGAAAGGGACAAACTACAAATGCAGAAGTTTACATTGGAAAGGTTTACCTTTAATATATATCGAAGTTTACTTATCCAGAGCAATTTGCTTGAGACCTCATTTTGGCCTCATCGACTCGTCTACATATTTTGGTATTTGTTTTGCTTCTATGTACTTGGTAAGTATATTTAATCTTCTTTGACACCTAAATGCATGGAATTAAATATGGTCTAGGAGATGATAGACTTTACTGCTCTGCTTTCTACATTTTTTACATGACTGATGTACAATTTTCTCTCTCTCTCTCTCTCTCTCTCTCTCTCTCTCTCTCTCTCTCTCTCTCTCTCTCTCTCCTCTCTCTCTCTCTCTCTCTCTCTCTCTCTCTCTCTCTCTCTCTCTCTCTCTCTCTCTCTCTCTCTCTCTCTCTCTCTCATTGTATCTCCTTCAGCTCTTTACTCAGCCACTTTAACAGCAGTTCTTATCACGCCATCCTTCGAGGAACCCATTGACTACCTGACAGATGTTGTCCAAGCTGTGGAGAAGAGACAGTACTCCCTTGGTGTAACAGGAGATTCCGCTTTTGAATATCTCTTCAAGGTACATATCGAGTTGTTGAAGGTACTATTCCACAATGTATTCAGTGAGTCTGCAGAGCTGACTGGAGATATCACAAAAGGGATAAAGTATCCTCATGGCAGAAAATCCTTGTCCACTTTATTTGTGGGTGACCCAAGCAGGGTAGTTGGGAGGGGAATTATCTCCAAGAGTATTGAAAGGATTGATTGAGGTGTGTTTGCTGCTGGTGAAAATGTGCTTTGACTCAGCCACATCCTTTACAAGGGAGATTGTGGTCATCGTATTTGCACATACAGTACTTCCAAATGGCTCTGGCGAGAATATCTGCACTAGCAATTATGGGAAGTTGTATTCGGAAATTCCTTGACTGGAAATCAAGTGAGCAGACTACATATCTGATCTTCCACAATCTGATGATAATTAATCGCAAAGGTCATTCTTTTATAAAATTATTATGTTGGGCTTGATAGTGGATTATCTGGTATGGCAGACCTGTCTATAAATTGCATGTTATCCTTGAGAGCTCTGTGGGGAATGCCCGGGATTGACAGTGGCCTTTCTGAGGAACTTGTGGCTGTTCTGCCAGGCAGCTTAGGGAACAACAACAACAACAGCAACCTATTACTTACATCAGTGAAGCCTGGCCAGGATGTAGACTTCACTTCTCACAACCACATTTGCCAACCACACAACATACACTCTCTGAAAGTTAAGCCCGGGACTTAGGGCTGTTCGGCCAGGCAGCTTAGGGAACAACAATAGCAACCTCATACATGTCTCCTTCGATATGCAAGGAGTACAAGACAGGATCCCTACTAGCAGGGCTGTAAAAGTTTCCATTATTTTCACACACTTGATATCTTTGGCATCTCAGTTTCTTTCTTTTGCTGTTCCCAGGAAGCTAAAGAAGGAATTTATCAGAAAATCTACACGTTATTCAATCATAAAAACCGATCAAAGAGCTTCTTCAGTCATCCAGATGTAGGATTTGAAGTGGTATGTTAATAGTTAATTTATCCATTCCTGGAATACTTTTCAAAATTGCTGTATCCATTTTTTGATGTATGTTATATTTATTTTTGGAATCCTTGAATGTCTTGGAATGTATACACAAGAATGAGGGCTGAAAATATTTGTATGAAGTCAAGGAAAAGCTGGAATCATGAGGATAATGTTTATTCCCCAGTATTTTTGAACATAGGCAAGCTCGTACATACACACAAGTATTCATGTGTACTTCATAAAACTTAAGTTTTCGATATCCATTTATTTCAGCTAGGAAATGAGAATTTCATTTTTTTCAATTCTGAAGTCAGTTCCAAGATCCGGGCCATCAAGAAAGGGCTCGATCGATATCACTTTGGTAGACAGACATTTTATCCTCAGGGCTATGGAATTGCTTGCAACACTGGCGCTCCATATCGAGAGAAGTTTAATGAAATGTAAGATTTAATTACATTTTGTTTTTAGCATTATAGGAGTAAAACAGACCACCACTGCCAACATCATCTTCTCTACCATCATCACCATCACAGCCACTATCACTATCATCAAAACTACCATCACTACTGCCACCATTGTCCGTATCAAAGCCCAAGTCCCTGACTCCCACCAAGAAGGTCCGAAGTTTTACCAGACAAGGGGACTCTTGCAACATAATCGTCACTGTCCATTCCAAGAGAGGCTGTTTAGCCTGTCAGTAGGGTCAGTCCTAAAAAGAGTAGCCATATCCCTCGTTTGGTAGCTCCTGTTGTTTCAGGAGGTGGGCTGTATGGCAGGGCTTTGTTGCCGGGGGATGCGGTAGCTCAGTGGCTTAAGTGCATGACTGGTGAAGTGACAGATTCGTTCTCAGTCCCACTTCGAGGCATTAGTAAGTTCATCTAGCCTTAATTCCTCAGCTTCAAGCTCTCTGTGTCCACCACCATTTGAATGGGGTTTAGTAATGGCACATAAAACTGCAAGCATAGTGGAACGTTTTCTGCAATAAATGCAAAGCTAACTGCTCTCAGATATACAGGGAGATATATAAAAATAATCAGAAAAATAATTGTAACATCTGTAATATTTAAGGTTGTGGGCCTTTAGATTTACATAGAAAGATTTTCACTCATTCAAATGGTGATATTATTTTTGTTACAGACGTCGCTATATTACAAGATTCATTTTATTTCAAATTAACCCTCAGTTGTCATCCATTTTACTAAGGCAGTTGAAACCAGAATATATCACTTTCCTCTGAGAGATGCTTTCATGTTTCCAGTATCTAGGATGTAAATCATATTGGCCATACATACAGGTGGTGTCCAACTTATTATTATTGTTAATATTATTAGTATTATTATTATCATTATTATTATTATTATTATCATTATTATGATTATTATTATTATTATTACTATCATTGTTATTATTATTTTATACTTTACTGTATATATTTAGTTTAGAAAACTATATTCGCTAGAAAATCAATAAAAAAAAATATGTCTTGATGTAAGTCATAATTTGGGCACGTCGTAAGTCTGAGACCCCTTGTACTTGCTCATTGCAACACAAAGCCCAACTTTCATATCGGCACTCTTTTGAAAATAAAAGATGGTGTGAGCTATGATTCAACCTCTTTATGCCAAGATATATTGAATGTAATCTTGTGCCCTTTAATTCTACAGTATATCTATTCAACATGTTAATGAAATTTCTTTTAACACTTCAGGTTAGTATTTATGAGGGAAGGCGGTCTTATTTCCAAGTGGGCTGATGAGGAGTTAGTAAAAGTGGCTGGAAAAAGTAAGAGAACATCAGATACCACGAGTGGCAGAGCCAAAGTCATCTCTCTCAAACATCTTCAGGTTAGTATCGCGAAGTAAAATGTAGGTTTTTGTTAAATGTGAAGATGCTGTTGTTGTATTCTGTGTTATCTGTTTCTATTAATCCCCATGCAAATGGGGATGGATGTAGACAAATTGGATCTGGGGGATCAAGGCTGGATGCCCTTCCTAATACCCAAGTCAAAAGCTGTACCCAATGTGGTATATTGGTTAAAGGGGAGAAGCAAAGCCAGCTTCATGGCTTTCGCACCTGTCTTTCACACAGGTGGTCCTAAGTTCACCTTCTCGAGTTACCGTTTATTGCTTTTCTTCCTGAGTGACATTTTGGGATGAGTGGGTATTGCAATGCTAGCACGGTTGGTAATTATTCAGTTATCGTCCATATATGGTATGAATATTGAATTATTTACTAGTGTGACACCTGGACATACAAAGAAAATTGTCCTCAATTGGCTCAGGCACCAAGAACACAAATGATGAGAAAGAAAGCAGAGAGAAACAAAAATGAAAAGTGTTGTAACTTGCCAGATGAGAAGGGATAACAAGAATGCACCAGTTTATTCAAAGGTTTCTTAAATACACAAGTCTCTAAATTTTTATTTTCTGACCCCAAATTGTTTTCTCTATTAAGAGCTTCAGGATGGACAACATTGCCCTCATCAAATTTCAAACTTGTTAAGATACTGTTTGACCACAGGACCAATATATCTGATTATTTATTTACTCTTTCTGCTGAGACAGCAGAAGTAGCAACAACTTGCCCACTTACCCTGTGGGTGCCAAGTAGGGTGATGGGGAGAATAGTGCTAACCCTTTATCCCCAAGGAGGTAAGAGGAGTGATTGAAGTATATTAACTTCCAGTTAATGTGTGTGCTCTGACTCGGTCACTCCCCTTTCAAGGTGGGGCAGCGGTCCTTATATTACCACATTTTTTTCAATCTTTGGCTGCCTTATATATACTTCTCATGGAAATTTCCTCATATTTAAAAACAAAATTATTTCCCTCTATTTGATATCATTTGCTTATTCGACTTTCACTCTTCCTTGCAAAGATGGGGACTGCATTAGCGCTGTGGTTAGATAGCTTGACTCAGAGAGTGACAGCCTCAAGTTAATGCTCTCTGCTGGGGATTGGGAAGGGCAGCCTTCCTTAATTCCCTAGCTCCAACCTGTCCATATACATCCCCGCTCGATTTGTGATTAATAGCGACACATAAAATGGCAAACAAACACATTCTCCACAATCGCTAGCAACCTGTTAAAATTTATGGTAATTAAATTAAACTCTCCCTTTTCTTAAATTCATGCATTATTCAGTTACTTTTCTTGTGTTTCTCTTTATGTAAACTAATTCCTCCTTCCTCTTTTTCTCATGTTTAATTTCATGCATCTTCCTCAAAACCTGTAATAATTGAAGTTGTTAGGGCATTTATTGAAAAGATATTATCCCAAATTTTCTTAAAATTTTCCTGAAATTTTTTCTTAAACTTTGGGCTACTTTCATTTTAGTGGCATTAACAGAAAATCTATTTTTCTTTTTCTTAAATCTCAATCTGCCTTCTTTGTACTAGCCTATACTGAAAACATGTTTTACTTAAATTTCTTAGTTTTCCTTAAAAGTGTTTCTTAAATTTCAGGCAGCCTTCTTTATCCTTCTCATAGGGTTCATTTTTGCTGGTGTCGTCTTGATGGGAGAAAATATCTATTTCAGATGTCAATGTTAATTTTGATTTTATATTCTGAATATCCATGTTAACTGACTCAAACCCAAAGATGTTGAATTGTTCGTTTGTCTGAATTGTTTGTTTCATTAATTCCTCTGTTATAATAGTAAAGTGCAGTGTAAGATATTTTATTTTTATGTTATAACAATCATAAACTTAGAAAATTGTGAAAAATATGTTATAGCAATAATGAACAAAGAAAATGGTGTTGTAAAAGTTAAAATCAAGACCAAATAATATGACCTGAAAATGACATACTATTATTTGATATTACATTATGCTCCCACACTGTCGATTTTCCATTCAGTGGCTCGACTTGCAACCGGTTCAGAACCTATCGTGATTGCAATTGAATGAATGGCCATATTAGGTGATTTAAGAAATTGCCAGTGATATATTTGACTTTTTTTAAATAGAAATTAAGACACTGATATAACAAAAGTATACTATACAGTGTTGGTATAGAATTAAGGCTGAGTGTACTTTAGGCCGTCGATCATGATGTATTCCAGAGCCCTGGTTGGGGCCAGTAACTTGCAGTAATGCATTCCACCCAGACCAAGCCCAGTGTCAACACTCGTGACTAAAGTTGGTGAAGTAACTGCTAAGTCTGTCAAAAATAAAAATGTGTTAATTTACCACTTGTTCTCACAGGTACTCAAACCTGAGACATAATTTTGGAATTTTAGTGACATTGTGGCACATTGGTAGCATCTGGGGCTGGTAGTATACTGGCCCCAGATTCGATCCTGTCTCATGTCAGTACCGATTGACTTGGACAATTAATTGGAGGAGTTGGTGATTTTATTTAGGTCTAGCTGATTATTCAGACATTTCCTGAAAATCACTGGGTCCATGTGACAGGAGATGGGGCTTGGGCTCCATCTATAGTATGTATATATTTTGGCTGTGTTTTCACTGTCCCTTGCTTCTGCTTTTTATTAGAGACCTTTAACCTTTCTCCTTTACTCTCCTAAAGTAAAGGTGAAAGGTGCCTTATTCACTGTTCCCCCAAAAAAATTTCATTACTGTGTTAGAATGAGTATGATTAGAGACATTTTGTTTGTCATATTATGTGTCAATATTAATCCCTAATATGGGGGTGGACACAGGCTGGAAATAGGGAATTAAGGCTGGAAGCTCTCCCTGACGCCCCGCAGAAGGCACGATCACTTTCTGAGTCTAGTTCTGTAAGCACTGTGCTAAGGTAGTCTCCAAAACATGCATCTAAGGCTCTGGGTAATAATTTCAAACTCTTTATGCTGTAGGTAATGTAATATATCTTTAGGCTATTAAAGTAATAGAGAAAGAATATTACACATCATACAGTACCATACTTACCATTGAGTGTCAAGTTAAAGTTAAGGCTGGCATAGAGCCATCCAGAACCAGTCGCTTTTTCATCATCTTCTAGAAAGGTCACTTGACCCCCTCGAGCTGTAAAGCGATCCCTTATCACCTCTGAGGCTGTTGTCCAAGCCAGCTCAAACCCAGCCTTAAAAAAATCATGTTTTCTTATAAACATGGACAGAGAGAAACAACCAAGGACCTTAGTACTAGGAGTAATTATTCATATTCATGGGTAAATCTTGGTGAGTAATTATTCGTTTTCATTGGTGACTCTTCGCAATTGCGCTCGTTACCTGTAAGGTACTGCTTTCTTTTGTTTTTATCTTTCGTGAAATATTTTCCCATTTTTATGTAATAGCAATTACTGTATTTATTTGCATCATTAACTCTGAGTAATTAGGCTCATTAGCTCTTAAGGTACTGCATTGTTTCATTTTTGTCTTACATGAGATAGTCTCATATTTACAAAATTTTCTTGCCTTTCTTGATCGAGTTTTCTTGTATATTACCATGACTTTTTTGTTGTAGTTTTTCTTAACAAAATTTTGTATAAAATTATAATATGAGATGTTATTTTTCCTTTTTGAATTATGATAGATTTAATACAGACCTGATTAACTTCCTTACACGTCACCATCTCACCAAATTCGACCCCAAAAGGCATCAAAGCCTCCATTATTGCTTCTCTGCTCTTGAATTTTGCTCCAATTTCCTGTGTTGCAAGATAAACAGTACTGATATATGTTACTGTATATACCTAGTGACATATAATATAAATATTTTATGCTCATTTATTTTTTATTTGAATTTTTGTTTTTAAATGAGATCATGTATGGCACTGAATGAGATCATGTATGGCACTGATTGGTTAATTTTTTTTGTCACTATTAATCCACATGATAGGGGAGGACACAGACAGGTTAGAGCCTGAAAATTAGGGCTGGACGACCTTCCTAACACCCCGCTGTGGGCTCGATTTCAGGTCTGTCATTTCCAGAGTCAAGTGCTCTAACTATTACACTCCCACAGTCCTCTGTCAGTTGTTGTCTAACAAGCGAGATAATTCAGATACCCCCTTCCATCTACCTTTTATTGACTTCTTCAGCACACAGGGAAGAAGAATTTGGTATTCTTTCTTCACCTGTGCCAGGTATTTAATTTTAGTCACTTTCCTTACAACATACATTGAGTACAAGGGGAACATTTTATCTCTTCCATCTAGGGGATATCCTTTCAATATCTCCTGACGACTTATCAGAACTGCTGTCGTTTTTTTTTTTGCCAGTTTGTATCTCTATTGAACTTCATTCAACTGGGTTTGGAAACAGACAGGTTGGAGTTGGGGAATTAAGTCTGGATGCACATTCTAAGGCCCCGCAGTTGAGAGTAGAATTCTTTCTCATCCATCACCACTGATATCCGCATCAGGATCCTCGTACTACTTAGATGAGATTCTTTTGTACCCAAGAACTGGAATATCCCTTTTATTTGTATCTTTCAACATACTGGAAATTTTTGTTGCTTGTGTGTGCCTATTAAGCCCCATTATGGAGGTGGACACATGCAGATTGGAAGTGGGGAATTAAGGCTAGATGTCTTCCACTGGACTCAGTTGTATGACTGTCGATTCCTGTCACATGTACTAACCACTGCGCTACTGAATATATTGGCTTGGATCTATTCTCCTCAACAACTAGAGATATGGTTTTAATCTCGTCCTATGCACACGGGGAATACAAAGCAGGATTTTTTTCTCTCTCATCTCTGGGGACAAAAGTAAAGTTGTAAAGTGTTTAGAAAATAAGGTATCTAAACCTGCACATGCTGTTGGATTTTTTCTCTCGCTGCTTGGATGTAAAGTCATAAAGTCATTCTTTCTTTCCTACCACAAAAGGCATAGAGTCAAAAAACATCTATAGAATATATGGTGTCCAAACCTACAAATGCTGTTGGATTTTTCTCTTGCTACTAGGGATGTAAAGCCATAATGTCTATAGAAAATAAGGTAGCCAAACCTACAGCTGCTTTTGCATTTCTTTCTCTCGCCACTAAGGACATACATATACTCATAACATCTATAGAAAATAAGGTATCCAAACCTATTTGGCTGTCTTTCACTTTTACCACTTGGGACATAGTCATAACGTCAATTAAAACTAAGGTATTCTGACTTAAAGATGCTGTTGGATGTTTTTCTTTCTCACCACTAGGGACATAAAGTCATACTGTCAATAGAAAATAAAGTATCCAAACTTACAGATGCTGTTGGATGTCTCATTACTAGGGACAAAAGTCATAACGTTAATAAGAAATAAGATATCCAAACTTACAGATGCTCTTGGATGCCATTCTCTCTCACCACTAGGTACACAAAGTGCTAACGTCAATAGAAAATAAGGTATCCAGACTTACAGATGCTGTTGAATATCTTTTTCTCTTATCACTAGGGACATAAAATCGTAACGTCAATAGAAAATAAGATATCCAAACTCACAGATGCTGTTGGATGCCTTTTTCTCTCACCACTAGGGACACAAGTGATAATGTCAATAGAAAAAAGGTGTCCAGACTTACAGATGCTTTTGAATGTCTTGCTCTCTCACCACTAGGTACATAAAGTCATAACATCAATAGAAAATAAGGTATCCAGACTTACATATGGTGTTGGATGTCTTTCTCTCTTGCCACTTGGGACACAGTCATAACGTCACTAGAAGACAGGGTATCCAGAGTTACATATGCTGTTGTATGTCTTTCACTCTCACCAATAGCATCATAAAGTGAGAACGTCAATAGAAAATAAGGTATCCAAACTTACAGATGCTGTTGGATGTTTTTCTCTCACACCACTAGGATCATAAAGTCGTAACATCACAGAAAATAAGGTATCCAAAGCTACAGATGCTGCTAATAGGGTATCCAAACCTATAGATGCTGTTAATAGGGTATCCAAACCTGCAAATGTTGTTAGATATCTTTCTTTTTCACAACAATTGACATAAATTTGTAATGTGTATAGAAAATAAGGTATCCAAACCTACTGATGCTGTTTGTGGACCTGTTGCCTCGAGGAGTCCACGAGGATATACATGAGTACTTGTTGTCACGTAAACTGTTTCTCCAACTAACTCCAGCTGCGGTTTTGATGAAGCAAAGGCATCGACTGTGTCAAATATTGAATCTGTTACCTGTTGTGATAAGAAAAACTCACTGAATATTCTTCTTGTGTATTTTAAGCATGCATGTGTACTAAGCAAAAAACATATATTGTACTTAAAGAATTTGTAGCTAGATTTTTTTATCAATCAAAATGCATTGTTTGCATTATATGGAAATACGTACACTCAAATGAATACACATGCACACACATGGTTTGTATAGAGTGGCTAGAAGGCGATACAGATATTTTGATATGTCTGGCCCCAGAACTAGAAATCATAGTTTGAGGCTACATGAAAGAACTGTTTTTCTGGATGGAAGGAAGTAGTTGATAATTGGAATTCACCAAGCAAAGAAACAGTAAATGTTAAATGTATTCATAGTTTTATGGATAGATATAATGAGTGGTAGCGAGTAACACATAAAGCCTACCAGGTGATGGGGAGTTACGAGCATTGGCCAATTTCTTGTAAGCACAATAAGGTAAATAAAAATTGGTATATATATATATATATATATATATATATATATATATATATATATATATATATATATATATATATATATATATATATATATATATATACACAGTACAGTAATACAAACGTTAATACATGGATAAATAGTGTTTAGGCTGTTGTCCGTATCTGTGAATGTCCGTAATTTGGTTGTTCGTAAGTAGGGGAGCTTCTGTATGTATATATATATATATATATATATATATATATATATATATATATATATATATATATATATATATATATATATATATATATATATATATATATATATATATATATATATATATATATATATATATATATATATATATATATATATATATATATATATATATTATTCACAGATACGAACAAAAGCCTACACATTATTTATCCATGTATCAACGTTTGTATTTCTGTGTGTATATATATATATATATATATATATATATATATATATATATATATATATATATATATATATATATATATATATATATATATATATATATATATATATATATATATATGAAGAATTATGCATCACCTGTAGGGCATTTTGATAGGAATCTGACACCGTCGAAATGACCCGCTGAGCAGCTTCTGTCCAAAGAGCGCGTGTGCCATCTCCTTCCATTAGATCAGTTAAGTACATTAAAGGCTGAGAGGAAAATATGGACTTTAGAAAACTTTTTTAATATTAATTTTTATTTTTTATGTGTATGCTATTGTTTTGGTGCGTGTGTTTTCAGATACTGTACTATGCACACATTGTTTTTCTGTTTGTTAGTTATTTTTTTTATATTTTTGGACCGCAGGTGTTCAAAACTGCACTATTCAAAACTGTGTAAGCTGTGGGCACCATATATACACTATTTCAGTGGGTTATTCTATATTGAGAATTCAGCTAATGACAAATTATTAATTCTTTGCCATTTTTGTGTGTCACAATTAGTCCCCATTTGAATGTGGGTGGACTGAACAGACATGTTGAAGCTGGGGAATTAAGGCTGGATGCTCTTCTTAATGCCCCATGGTGGGATCAAACCCATTTTAGTCAGGTTTTCACTTTCCGACTCGTGCACTTTACCACGGAGCTACTGTAGCCCTTATATTTTTTGATAATATTAACTATGATAATAATATTAATAAAATTGAAAGGTTTCATGTACTTTTGGCCTTATGTATAATGTATATCAAAGAACTGACATAATGCTGTGCTACATACAGAAAGAGTCCTGTTAAAATATATGTACAGTTCTATCAATCATCTCTATGCCATATATGCTTAATTTTAGAATCAAGAGAAAATGTCTAATATGTAATAAGTCTTCTTGTAGTTACGGTTCTGTTTCACTGCCTACATGTGCACTAAATTTAAATTTCTGGCATATTTGTTACACATCTTTTATCATCCTTTCACATCTGACAAGTCATTATACTCCCCATCTCTGTTTCCCATTGCTATATGTTTTCTTTGTGTTTGAGCCCATTGAGGGCAATTTTCTTTCCCAAATTTGGTGTTACAATCACAAGAAAAAAATGCGTACTTGCATAATCTGTGATGTTTTCACGAACGCCTGCTCTAGAGTAGCTCTTGCGTTTGCCACCTCTTCTGCTGGGAATCCAGACACAGTGGTTAAGTAAGCGGAAATATGTTGAGCTAGTAGAGCGTGTCCCTCTGCCTTGAGAGAAAAAAATTAATTAGCAAGCAATTTAGAAAGATTATTATTGTATATTTACAAATTACATTAGAATACAGCAGTATCAGTTTAGAATTATGGCTTGGTATTTCCTTTGTCGTTTTATGTCCATTTTAACCTCCATTCAAATAGGGGTGGGTACAGAGTGGTTGAAGATGATGAATTTATGCTAGATGCCCTTCCTAGCACCCTGTGATGAGCTCATACAGAGGTTTGTCCCAGGAGTTTGTCAATTCCTGAGTCGAGTGCTATAGCCACTGCACTAATGTGACCCCCAGAATTATAACATATATGACAAAGTCTTTGATTAGATTAGGGGATATAGCATCTAACATCCGCACCAGGAGGTTCCTATTTTATCTCCTCAAAATAGCTCATAGAACTACTTTTTGCCTCAGCAGTTTGAGAGGATAGTGAAGTTCTTCGTTTGTCAGGCAATCTTTATATCTTGAGAAGCTGAGTGAGTACTCCATGAGTTGTTTTGGTCATTGAAAAAATAATATCTTTTATATATTTGGATCTTCCATAAGAGACAATATGATCCCCCTTATATATATATATATATATATATATATATATATATATATATATATATATATATATATATATATATATATATATATATATATTAGTGGATACATATTATGGTGTACAAATATGTTACTTACATTTAAAAGAAATGCTTCAAAGCTGTGTAAAGTTTTATAGAGACGCATATCCATCAAATGCACACCAGAAAATTAAGAATCAAGATAATGCTTTCTCCAGACAGAACCATGTTGCTGCATGAACTTCAAGCACTTAAATAGTTGTACACACAAGAAAAAAGAAGTCTTGATTCAGAGTTGACTAACCTCTGGTAAAGGTGAGAGAATATCATCTTCAGCCACGAGAGATGGTGGGTCTCCAGATGCAAAATGCATATGGTTGATATCTTCCAAAACAATGACAGCCTTCTCGTACTTGTTTTCAGGGCTTTCGGCCAAGCTGTCCAACAGTTCCCTGAGGAATAACCTATTAGACTGATATCCACTGTGTAAAGAAGGGTGGGGGCAAGAATACCTCCTCTGTGTTCCTCTGTGTCTTGTAAAGGTCAACTAAATGAAACAGAGTTTGGGAACTTAGAAGCCCCTCTGTTGTATTTTTTCTCTCTAAAGAATTAAATTATTGCTTTGAAAATTTCAACTAAATGGGGCAGAGTCTGGTGACAGAATCCCATCCTTTGTAATTTCCTCCCATAGAGAATCAAGTTATTGCTTTGACTCAGCCTCCCCCTTTATAAAGTGGAATGTGGCTTTTGTATGTAGATAGATAAAAGGGAAATACTAATAGACAACATACTTATGATAGGCTGGAGTATACATACTTGAAAGTACTGCTGATACGTGTAACTCTCGTCATGCCATCTAGATCTCCACTGAGGTGCATCACGGGAAGTGTGGTGTTGACTAGCTCTCCTTTATTGACATAAGAAGCGAATAACAACCAGGCAACGACGCCATTCTCCTGGGACCATTGTTCGTTTTGTAACACTGTCCCTGTAACCATGTTTTATTTTTAAGAAATTATTTAAAGTATGGGTTTTGTGAGAGCATGAAGTATTTTTCCTGAGAACTCGCATGTAACTTGCTATTCAGCTGAGATCTAAACTTGATGTCCTTGAGTTAGAATTCAGATTTGTCTAGAATTTTTGAGACTGTATGAATACCTTAAGAATGTGTAATTAATCCAACCTTTAAAAATTTTGATTGCAGTTAAGATGCTTTAAGGATGGAAAAGCCTATTTTACCGATTCTCTGTGCAGCCCATAAGTCTCTCTTTCTCTGGCAGTTGCGTAGCCAGTCCAGAATCAGACCACTCTCAAAAATGAGATGGAGCAAATTGTTCAAATTGACAATCTGAATTACCGGCTTTACGGGCAATTTTAGATATGTCTCAGCTCACTGTGAGCTGATTAGAAAATTTTGGTTTTGCTACACTTCCACCAGAGACCAACCTGTGATGGGATTCCTGGAGACATGCATGAATTGTCTTTAAGAATGTGAGTGTTAATGTGTCTTAATAGTGAATACATTTTTCTCACCTCCTAGAGAATGTCCAGCGAGGAAGATGGTGGAGGTGGTCATTCCCTGGTCCCTCATCATCTGCAGAGTGTTATCCAGATCGGGAATCAGGTTTATGGGGTTGGGAATATCTAGTGGAAAGGGACGTACTAAACCAACCCATAATTTGAGCGATGAGGCCTCTTGGATTGCTTCAGCTATAAGGTAAGTCAGTTTGCATACATACATATACAATGGCCACAATCCTCCTTTTAGGGGAGTGGCCGAGTCAAAGCACACATTTACCAGTAGCTAATATACCTTTATCACTTCTCCTAGCTCCTTAGGGATAAATTCCCTCCACAATCCTGCTTGGGTCATCCACAGGGTAAGTGAGAAAGAATCTTATAAGTCAAATTTACATAATGATATTGTTTCACTTATTTGTTACTTTATTGTATTTATTTGGGTTTATAATTTAGCTCTCTGTATCCACTGAGCAAGATCAAAGTCAGATCACAACGAGGAGCCAGATTTTGCTGGTTTTCTTTTACAGCCTCATAGGGACTCTGCATGCACTATATTGTTTACACAATTAGTCCCCATTTGATTGGGGGTGGACACTGACTTGCTGGAGCTGGGACATTTAGGTTGGATGCCTTCCTAATGCCCCAGAGTGGGATTGAACTGGGGTTACTTGGTTTCCAGCTTGTGCACTCTTATAGGGTCTTGGAGCTCTTCACTAATTATGACCTGTTGGCACCTGTTCATTATAGAAGTCTGGATGAGAGTATGCATAAGGAGGGGGCAAGAATACCTCCTCCATGTTCCCCTGTGTGTCTTAAAAATTGATTAAATGAGGCAGAGCAAGGTGACTGGGATTCCCACCTTTGTATTTTTCTCCCACAGAGTCTAGTTGAAGCTTTGACTTTACCACACCCTTTACAGGGGGATTATGGCTCATGTATATAGTAGTTTTCTAAATATGGTGGAGCAAGGGGACTGGAAGTCCCCTCCTTTGTATATTTCTTCCAAGAATAGTCAATCCTTTGCTTTGACCTAACAACCCCCTCATGTATATAATAGTCAGCCAAATGGGATGGAGCAAGGGGATTAGAAAGCCCCTCCTTTGTATTTTTCTCCCACAGAGTCAAGTCTTTTCTTGACCTAACAACCCTCTATTAAAGGGGATCATGGATAATGCATATGGTATTTAGCAAGTAAGATAAGTTTTATATACCCAAAGGTTGATAAAACTGTCCATTAATATCGGCTCCAGGCACCAGGAGTAGAGCAGCCTCAGTGCCACTGGTAACAATAGGAGGAAGAATAATTGGCTCTTCATCGGCTTTCATGGACGCCACTTCACTCGGGGTCATTTGACCTCCAGTCAGTAGAAGTGCCAATGCAATGAGCATTCTGTGGAGATATTGAAATAATTTGTTGAGAATACTAAGGCATTTTCTTTATCGTTTAAAAAGAGAACTTAGGTTTGGTGGCTTAACACAACGTTCGAAATGGTATGTTTGCCGTTTTATGTGCACCATAATCCCCATTCAAATAAGGGTAGACACAGACTGGTAGGAGCTGAGGTATTAAGACTGAATGCCCTTCCTAATACCTCACAATGGGCTTGAACACAGATTTGTCACTCTCTGAGTCAAGCTCTCTAAATCTGCACTATCGTGGTCTCCAACCACACAAATTCCATCCTCATTTTATGTGTCACAATCAGTCCCCAGTATGGGAGTGGATGCAGACTGAGTGTGGCTGGGGAATTAAGGCTGGATGCCCTACCTAAAGCCCTGTAGTGGGCTCAATCACAGATTTGTCACTTCCTGAGTCAAGCTCTCTAAATCAATTTACTGTCTTTGTCCCCGTCCATACAAAGTCTATAATTTTTCTTAATATTGGTTTCTGTAGGCTATATATATATCTCTTAAGTTCATCTAAGCGTATAAGTTTTTTTGTTTTTTTAAACTAGTGTTTTTTTCTGATATTGACTGATAAAATATTCATATATTTGGTTTGATGAACCAGAGAGGAGAAAAATTTAATCTAGATTTGACTGTTGTGCAAGCAATAGTTCAGAAATCTGCAGGTGGAATTATTATGCATATTTTTAGTCATTCATTATTGTGTGAAATAAATTGTATGTTGTACAGTTATGTGAGAGAGAA
>JAXCGZ010009731.1:0-37500 GCA_037179515.1 Halocaridina rubra | reverse complement strand
TCAACCCCACACAGTTAAATTAATCATTAAATTGTAAAATAAAAGTATAATATTTTCCGAAAGTGATTCTTGGAAATTTGTGAGCCATTTTGATACTGAAAATTGGTATTATATACAACAAGTGATTTTTTGTATATGCAGTGGATGCCAGTAATTTTAGTTTGTTTCTTGAATAAGAATTATAACAAAATGACAAGAAATCATGATTTTTACATCTCTGAGTATGTAAACAACATTTTGTAATGACTATAAAACTAATATAGCAAGAGCATATATATATATATATATATATATATATATATATATATATATATATATATATATATATATATATATATATATATATATATATATATATATATATATATATATATATATCTCAGAATAACGCAAAGATAGGTTCTCAGAAGTGACGGGTAAATGGAAAATCGCATGAAAAAACGAGTCATTTTCCATAGGAAATAATGATAAGGGCATAGATACGTTCCACAACTTCACATAGACACACTATGCCAAAGATATAAGATAAGTAAAACATATTTTATAAGTACATAACAAAGCAGAAAGACCTGTAGATATTTATATTAACATGCAAATAGTGTACAGTATAAAAGATATACAGATTTACTGTACAGTAAACAAATTAATGCACTCTATTATGCAGTGAGCAACAGGCATACACTGGGACGTGCATGGTGGCCAGTGTTGCCAGATAAAGTGGATGTTTTTATTTTCAAGTGTATAATACATTTTAAGATATATATTAATTACAAGATGGTAGTACAGTGTCCCCCCCCCTGTCTCGCGTTTCTTGGTTCGCGTTCTCACTGTATCGCAGTTTTTTTTTGGGGGGGATAAATTATTATTTTATTTTATGGGTATACGCAAAAATATTAAAATATTGAAAAAATAAAAATTTTCAGTATTTTCATTTTTTTATTGAAAATGTAAATTTACGTTGCTTGCTGTTATTTATAATGTACAGGGTGTTTTTTTAACAGTGCAGGGAGGGTTTATACAGTACATAAATGTAAAAATAATTGTAAACTACCTATGTACATGAGTATGTCATGTAATTACCACTTCATTCACCATAATTTTATCTATCATTTTCATATAAATTTACGTTGCATGCTGTTATTTATGAAGTAAAGGGTGGTTTTTTTTACAGTACACGGAGATTTTATACAGTGTAAACGTAAACATAATTGTAAAATACCTATGTCCATGAGTATGTCATATAATTACCACTTCATTCACCGTAATTTTATCTACCACTTTCATGTAAATTTACGTTGCTTGCTGTTATTTAAAATGTAAAGGGTGTTTTTTTAACAGTGCAGGGAGGGTTTATACAGTACGTAAACGTAAAAATAAATGTAAAATACCTATGTACATGAGTATGTCATGTAATTACCACTTCATTCATCGTAATTTTATCTATCACTTTCATATAAATTTACGTTGCATGCTGTTATTTATGAAGTAAAGGGTGGTTTGTTAACAGTACAGGGAGGGATTATACAGTGTAAACGTAAAAATAACTGTAAAATACCTCTGTACATGAGTATGTCATCTAATTACCACTTCATTCACCGTAATTTTATCTCTCACTTTCATGTAAATTTATGTTGCTTGCTATAATTTATAATGTAAAGGGTGTTTTTTTAACAGTGCAGGGAGGGTTTATACAGTACGTAAACGTAAAAATAATTGTAAAATACCTATATACATGAGTATGCATGTAATTACCACTTCATTCACCATAATTTTATCTATCACTTTCTTATAAATTTACGTTGCATGCTGTTATTTATGAAGTAAAGGGTGGTTTGTTAACAGTACAGGGAGGGTTTATACAGTGTAAACGTAAAAATAAATTAAAATATCTATGTACATATAGGCTGATCCTACTCCGCGGTTTTCCTGGTTCGCGCCGGGTCCCGGAACCAAACTTTCGCAATAAGGGGTGGAACACTGTACTGTAATTTAAATAAAAATGTACTTCATCTTTTAACATACTTGAAAGAACTTACCAGCTTACATGTATATTTTTTACATCTATAATATCTCTCATTCATCTATTCTGGCAACACTGATGGTGGCGGTGAGTACAAGGATGCAAACGTTTTGCCGCCTCTGTATCAGCTGATGCACCCTCACACGCTATTTCCATGACAATATCATATAAAAAATTTTTTTGCTGTTTGTTCTTAATGCTTTTTTTCAATTTTCTTCATAATATTCGATCACATTAAGCGGTAGAAGAGGAGTAGGATGCGGGAGAATGAACCTCTATCGGCAAACGTTTTGCTACTTCCGTATCAGCTGATGCACCCTCACACGCTATTTCCCTGGTGATATTATATTGAAAATATGTTTGCTGTTTGTTCTTAATGCTTTTTTCAATTTTCTTCATAATATCCGATCGCATTAAGAGGTAGAAGAGGAGTAGGATGCGGGAGAATGAACCTCTATCGGCAAACGTTCTGCTACTTCCGTATCAGCTGATGCACCCTCACACGCTATTTCCCTGACGGTATTATATTGAAAATATGTTTGCTGTTTGTTCTTAATGCTTTTTTTCAATTTCTTCATAATATCCAATCGCATTAAGCGGTAGAAGAGTAGTAGGATGCAGGAGAACGAACCTCTATCGGCAAACGTTTTGCTACTTCCGTATCAGCTGATGCACCCTTACATGCTATTTCCCTGACGAAATTATATTGAAAATATGTTTGCTGTTTGTTCTTAATGCTTTTTTTCAATTTTCTTCATAATATTCGATCGCATTAAGCGGTAGAAAAGGAGGAGAATGGCGGAAAAGTGCCTCTGAGGCAGTCGATATTTTACTAAAATAAAAAATAAAAATTCAAATTTTTTTGCATTGGTGTTATTTGCGAATTTCATATTTTTTTACTATTAATTTTTAGGTGCGTTATTGCAATTTCGCTGTTAAAAAAAACGCAGAAAAAGGAACAAGATATATATATATATATATATATATATATATATATATATATATATATATATATATATATATATATATATATATATATATATATATATATATATATATATATATATATATATATATATATATATATATATACACCTAGTTCTCAGAATAATGCCTAGATAGGTTCTCAGAAGGGTTGGGTAAATGGAAAATCGCATGAAAAAACGAGTCATTTTCCATAGGAAACAATGATAAAGGGCATAGATACGTTCCAAACCATACATAGACACGCCATGCCAAAGATATAAGATAAGTAAAAAACATATTTTATTACTACATAGGAAAGCAGAAAGCCCTGTATCTATTTTTAAGAGTATAAAAAAGATATTCATATTCACTTTACAGCTAGAAATTAACATACATTACTGTACTGTACTCTATTATGCAGTGGGCAACAGTCATACAGTACACTGGGACATGCATGGTGGCCGTGAGCAAGTAACTTATGTGGTAGAAGAGGAGGAGGATGCAGGAGAACAAACCTCTATCTGCAAATGTAAACAAAGATAAAATAAAAATTATAAATAACCAAAGCAAGACTAAAAAACGAAAAAAAAAAATTAATTATGCAATGCCTAAATCTACCATATGACAGATTAAAAAAACGTAATCTACATTCTCTAGAGAGGCGCAGAGTTAGGGGGGATATGATTGAGGTGTATAAATGGTTTAAAGGGATTAACAAGGGTGATATTAATAAAGTTTTAAAAATTCATGATCAAACCAGAACTCGTAATGGGTAATGGATTTAAGCTTGATAAATTTAGGTTCAGAAGGAAAATTGGTGAAAATTGGCTTGGTAATACCGTAGAGTCGCTGATGCATGGTACAGGATTCCTAGCTGAATAATAAATGCCAATATATATATATATATATATATATATATATATATATATATATATATATATATATATATATATATATATATATATATATATATATATATATATATATATATATATATATATATATATATATATATATATATATATATATATATATATATATATATATATATATATATATATATATATATATATATATATATATATATATATATATATATATATATATATATATATATATATATATATATATATATATATATATATACTGTATATATATATATATATATATATATATATATATATATATATATATATATATATATATATATATATATATATATATATATATATATTGATGATCTTTTCTTATCGTAATCCTCTTTGTACTCGTGGAAGAAGTGTTTTTTTTTTTTTTTTGCGAAATTAGAATTTTTTTACTATTATTTTTTGGGGGCGTTATTGCAATATCGTGTATAAAAAAATTGCGTACAAAAGGAACAAGGTGTGTGTGTATATATATATATATATATATATATATATATATATATATATATATATATATATATATATATATATATATATATATATATATATATATATATATATATATATATATATATATATATATATACAGTGGTGACCCCAACCAATGAACACCAGTTCCCACAAACAAACCGATCCACGAACAAATTTTCGAACAACTTTTGACCCCACATCATGAATAAAAACCAACCCACGAACACACGTGTCGGCCAGGCAAAAACATTTCCCGCTCACCACTCTCAGTTCTGCATTGGTGCCCGCGCTGTGTAGTTCGTTCGTGATCCGTTCGTAGTTCTTGCTTTATTTTCCATTGTTTTCCCTTAAAGCTAGCCCTTATTATGGCTCCTAAGAAAGTTAAAAGTGTTAGTGACAGTGGCGTCAACCACCCTAGATGAATAACAGTGGAAACTAAGAAGGAAATAATTTCTAAGCATGAAAATGGTGTTCGTGTTTCTGATATCGCCACGCAGTAGGACATGGCAAAATCGAAGTAGCCCTCCTCCTCCACTACCATCCACGGATGCCAGCAACAATCATCCACAAAAGTAAATACAGTACTGTACCATGTTTTATTTTAGTAGAATAGAATTACACCTAGTTCTCAGAATAACGCCTAGAGAGGTTCTCAGAAGTGTCGGGTAAATTAAAAATCGCGTGAAAAAACGAGTTATTTTCCATAGGAAACAATGATAAAGGGCATAGATACGTTCCAAACCTTACATAGACACACCATGCCAAAGATATAAGATAAGTAAAAAACATATTTTATTACTACATAGCAAAGCAGAAAGCCCTGTATCTATTTTTAAGAGTATACAAAAGATATTCATATTCACTTTACAGCTAGAAATTAACATACATTACTATACTTTACTCTATTATGCAGTGGGCAACAGTTATACAGTACACTGGGATATGCATGGTGGCAGTGAGCAAGTAATTTATGTGGTAGAAGAGGAGGAGGATGCAGGAGAACGAATCTCTATCTTCAAATGTATACAACGATAAAATAAGAATTATAAATAACCAAAGCAAGACTAAAAAGCGAAAATAAAAATTAATTATGCAATGCCTAAATCTACCATATAACATTAAAAAAACTTAATCTACATTCTCTAGAGAGGCACAGAGTTAGGGGGGATATGATTGAGGTGTATAAATGGTTTAAAGGGATTAACAAGGGTGATATTAATAAAGTTTTAAAAATTCATGATCAAACCAGAACTCATAATGGGTAATGGATTTAATCTTGATAAATTTAGGTTCAGAAGGGAAATTGGTGAAAATTGGCTTGGTAATACCGTAGAGTATTCCTAGTAGGATAATAAATGCCAATACCTTAGACACCTTCAAATGTAGATTAGATAGACATATGACAGAGGTAGGGTGGGTGTATATATAATGTTTAATGATCTTTTCTTATCGTAATCCTCTTTGTACTGGTGGAAGAAGCCTCTGCGGGCACTTATTTACTATATTATTATTATTTTTTTTTTTTTAATATAGTAAATAAGTGCCTGTGGAGGCTTCTTCCACCAGTACAAAGAGGAATACGATAAGAAAAGATCATCATCATTATACATTATATATACACCCACACTATTGGGTAGAATAGAATGTTGGAGAGAGAGAGAGAGAGAGAGAGAGAGAGATTGAGAGAGAGAGAGACAGACAGACAGACAGACAGAGACATCTATAATTAACTCTTGTTCATTCAACCAAAACTACATTATTTATTGTAAAAATAATTGTTTAATTACAAATTCGTAATAATAATGATATTAATAATAATAATAATAATCTCCACAATCATCATCAAAGGAAAATTATTGTTAAAAATAATAATAATAATAATAATAATAATAAGATCTAAGGAGAATATTTGGAATAGACATCATTAGAGTAATGCAGAGGTATATTAAAACCCAGCAGAGAGCTGGATATTCATTACACATCTTTTATAATCCCTTCACATCTGACAGGTCATTACACTCTCCATCTGTTTCTCTTTACAGCCTGATAAAGGCTGTTTTATTTTATCATTTTTTGGTCCATCCTGGTGTCACAGTAATCTTTAAATTTATTTATTTTTTTTTTAAATCCGAGTTTTTTACTATTATTTTTGGGGGGCGTTATTGCAATTTCGTGGATAAAAAAATCGCGTATAAAAGGAACAAGGTGTACTTTCTATTATTAATGTAATTTTCCTTTTCCAGATGAAATGCATATAACCTGTATAATATTTCATGTTTATACTGACTAGAAAAATTTTAAAATGAATATTTATTGTGACTAGGAACGGATTAATTGAATTAATATGCTTTTCAATGGGAAAAATAAATCCAACCCACGAACAAACAATCCCACGAACAGGTTTTGGGAACTGATTAATTCGTGGGTTTGGGTCACCACTTTATAAATATATATATATATATATATATATATATATATATATATATATATATATATATATATATATATATATATATATATATATATATATATATAAATCATTTTTTTTTTTTTACCCCGACCGGGACTCGAACCTAGGACTTATAATTACTAAGTCAAGGCGCTACCAACTACACACCACAGAAGGTATAAAAGGAATCCAACCTTATAGCTTATATCTGCTATACTTAGGGATGAACGCATTCTATCTGAATGCCACTATGTTCATATTACAGATTCCCCAACCTCACTTGTGGCTTCATTTTAGCATTTAATTCAATTCCCAATCTCATTCGGGTCATACAATAACCAAGCAAGTACATTGCATATGTGAAAACATGAATCATTTTTTTTTTTTTTACCCCGACCGGGACTCGAACCTAGGACTTATAATTACTAAGTCAAGGCGCTACCAACTACACACCACAGAAGGTATAAAAGGAATCCAACCTTATAGCTTATATCTGCTATACTTAGGGATGAACGCATTCTATCTGAATGCCACTATGTTCATATTACAGATTCCCCAACCTCACTCGTGGCTTCATTTTAGCATTTAATTCAATTCCCAATCTCATTCGGGTCATACAATAACCAAGCAAGTACATTACATATGTGAAAACATGAATCATTTTTTTTTTCCCCCGACCGGGACTCGAACCTAGGACTTATAATTACTAAGTCAAGGCGCTACCAACTACACACCACAGAAGGTATAAAAGGAATCCAACCTTATAGCTTATATCTGCTATACGTAGGGATGAACGCATTCTATCTGAATGCCACTATGTTCATATTACAGATTCCCCAACCTCACTCGTGGCTTCATTTTAGCATTTAATTCAATTCCCAATCTCATTCGGGTCATACAATAACCAAGCAAGTACATTACATATGTGAAAACATGAATCTTTTTTTTTTTTACCCCGACCGGGACTCGAACCTCGGACTTATAATTACTAAGTCAAGGCGCTACCAACTACACACCACAGAAGGTATATAAGGAATCCAACCTTATAGCTTATATCTGCTATACTTAGGGATGAACGCATTCTATCTGAATGCCACTATGTTCATATTACAGATTCCCCAACCTCACTCGTGGCTTCATTTTAGCATTTAATTCAATTCCCAATCTCATTCGGGTCATACAATAACAAAGCAAGTACATTACATATGTGAAAACATGAATATTTTTTTTTTTTTTACCCCGACCGGGACTCGAACCTAGGACTTATAATTACTAAGTCAAGGCGCTACCAACTACACACCACAGAAGGTATAAAAGGAATCCAACCTTATAGCTTATATCTGCTATACTTAGGGATGAACGCATTCTATCTGAATGCCACTATGTTCTTATTACAGATTCCCCAACCTCACTCGTGGCTTCATTTTAGCATTTAATTCAATTCCCAATCTCATTCGGGTCATACAATAACCAAGCAAGTACATTACATATGTGAAAACATGAATCATTTTTTTTTTACCCCGACCGGGACTCGAACCTAGGACTTATAATTACTAAGTCAAGGCGCTACCAACTACACACCACAGAAGGTATAAAAGGAATCCAACCTTATAGCTTATATCTGCTATACTTAGGGATGAACGCATTCTATCTGAATGCCACTATGTTCATATTACAGATTCCCCAACCTCACTCGTGGCTTCATTTTAGCATTTAATTCAATTCCCAATCTCATTCGAGTCATACAATAACCAAGCAAGTACATTACATATGTGAAAACATGAATCATTTTTTTTTTTTTACCCCGACCGGGACTCGAACCTAGGACTTATAATTACTAAGTCAAGGCGCTACCAACTACACACCACAGAAGGTATAAAAGGAATCCAACCTTATTCTATATTCAGATAGAATGCGTTCATCCCTAAGTATAGCAGATATAAGCTATAAGGTTGGATTCCTTTTATACCTTCTGTGGTGTGTAGTTGGTAGCGCCTTGACTTAGTAATTATAAGTCCTAGGTTCGAGTCCCGGTCGGGGTAAAAAAAAAAAAATGATTCATGTTTTCACATATGTAATGTACTTGCTTGGTTATTGTATGACCCGAATGAGATTGGGATTTGAATTAAATGCTAAAATGAAGCCACGAGTGAGGTTGGGGAATCTGTAATATGAACATAGTGGCATTCAGATAGAATGCGTTCATCCCTAAGTATAGCAGATATAAGCTATAAGGTTGGATTCCTTTTATACCTTCTGTGGTGTGTAGTTGGTAGCGCCTTGACTTAGTAATTATAAGTCCTAGGTTCGAGTCCCGGTCGGGGTAAAAAAAAAAAAAAATTATTCATGTTTTCACATATGTAATGTACTTGCTTGGTTATTGTATGACTCGAATGAGATTGGGAATTGAATTAAATGCTAAAATGAAGCCACGAGTGAGGTTGGGGAATCTGTAATATGAACATAGTGGCATTGAGATAGAATGCGTTCATCCCTAAGTATAGCAGATATAAGCTATAAGGTTGGATTCCTTTTATACCTTCTGTGGTGTGTAGTTGGTAGCGCCTTGACTTAGTAATTATAAGTCCTAGGTTCGAGTCCCGGTCGGGGTAAAAAAAAAAAAATGATTCATGTTTTCACATATGTAATGTACTTGCTTGGTTATATATATATATATATATATATATATATATATATATATATATATATATATATATATATATATATATATATATATATAAATACTTCATTACTCACTCTGAAGTCTATCTGAAGATTTGATGGTTGGCAGAACAACATTTTGTCATCCTTGTATAATATGCAGGTTCGAAGAGCTGGAATCTTCCTAAGGGGAGATATGAAGAGAATATTTTGTCATTACATAAATAAATTCTCAATAAATTCATAAGTATGGAACCTTTTTTTTTCAAACTAAATTCTGGGATCATCTTAAGGGGAGAGATGAGGAGAATGTTTTGTCACTGCATAAATAAACTTTTAATAAATTTTACCAGCATATACAGTGGAACCTCGGTTTTCGAAGTAAATTCGTACTTGAAATTGTTCCAAAACCCAAAACAATTTTTTCTATAGGTGCTGCTCACCTTGTTTAGCACGCATTTCATTCATCGGAGAACTATGAACTTTCTTCTTACCATTCTCATCCTTTGAGGAAATTTCTCATATCATCACTTTTTGTTACTCCTTGTGAAGATACTCCACTTCTTGTATGGAGAGCTCATTTTTGTTATCCTCAGTTAACTGCTACACATCATCAATGTTTACTTCCAAGCCCATGTTTTTACACACACTATCTCAGTGACAACAACTTCATGTTCGAAACCTTCAAAGTCTTTGTCTACTACACAGTCTGGACACAATTTCCTAAGGCCATGTTCAATGTCCTGTAAGTCAATTGCTGACAGACCATGTCAATGAGATTTAAGGTAATGGAGGATGTGGAACTGATTTTTACAGTAGCCACTGAGTGTTAAATCTGTGTCAAAGGTCACAGCAAAGCATTTTTGAAATAGTGGTTTACAGATTTTCAAAATTGGAAATTTACTGCTGGAGTGGCTAAGATTACAGAAATCGTGTAAGGGGCCAGAAACTTCACTGTGATTATAACTGACTTCTACCACCAACTCGTCCATCAAGCATAGAGAGTAAACAGGTGCACTGTCCTTCACAAGAAGGCACTTTAGTGGCAAATTAATTTTATGAAGTATTTTTTCACACTTGAGGGGAATACCTCATATAGACACCCAGTAAAAAAATTGCCTTGATTGCCCAATCCTTTGAATTAGACCTATTAACAAGTAATTCACTTTTCAACAAATCATGTTTCTGAAACACCCTGGGATTCTCAGAGTAGCACACTAGAAATGGCTTGAGTGTGAAGTCCTCACTTGTATATGCACATTAAAAAAGTGTCATCCTGTCCCTCTTTGTCTTGTGTCCTGACAAAATTTTGTCTTCTTGAGTGATGAATTTTGTCATTGGCATTTCTTTTTCCAAAGCAGGGCTGCTTTATCTCAGCTGAACAGTAGTTGGGGAAGAAAACCCTCATCCTTTACGGAGTCACAAAATTCTTGAACAGATTTCTCGATAGCTGCTAGGTTTAAACTTGCAGCCTCCCCAAGCCTTACCACACTATGTATACCACTGTATACAGTGACAGCTTCATTCTTTCTACTTCCGGACTCTGGAGCTCTCTTCCTCCTTCTGTCTTCCCTAACTCTTATGACCTTCCTTCCTTCAAAAAACTGATCTGTTGTCATCTCAGAGCCTAATCCTGCCATATTTCTAAGTCTTTATTACTTAGACTATTCTTTCAGCCTGTCCTTATCTCTGTAAGTGACAGATCTGCAATCAAACCCACTGCAGGGCATTAAGGAAGCCATCCTGAATTAGTTCTCTAGCCCTAACCTCTGTCCACCCTCATAAAGGGGATTAAGGGACTGATAAATTGGCCAACAACAACAAAAAATTTTTGGTTTTATCCAAACAAGTACTTTTTGTGTAACTGAGTATTTCAAATATACAAATACACATACATTATTTTGTGTATTTTAGCATATCAGACATTCACATAATCTTTACAGCATAACATACCCACATATAAAGTTGTTCTGTTTCTTACACAATTTTTAATACTGTGAATTTGAACATATGTGACTGGAGCATGCATTGTTTGGCAACTTTTACTTATCTTTGTGTGTGGACAATTGTTTACCGAACCTGATTCAGGGTGGACAGGATAAACACTCGTTAGTATTTGGCATATGAATTGAGTGGTAAGTTTGACTTACTGTTGCATGTGGACGAGGGTTTGCCAAACCTGATCCTGGTGGACAGGTTTAACACTCTTTAGAGTAACATTCACTACCACTCTTCGTGTACACTGCAAGTCTGCTAGATGATAGTCTTGGACAGTTTTGTCTGCCTCCCAGAGCCATTTTATTTTTTGCGTACTCTTCAGTCTTTAAAGGAGAAATGAAATCATTATTATTATTATTGCTAATAATATTATTATCATTAATATTATTATTATTATTGCTAATACTACTATTATAATTATTATTATTATTATTAGTAGTAGTAGTAGTAATATTATTATTAATAATATTATTATCATGGCATTTGAGTTTGTTTTAATAATTCTAAACCATAGGTACCATTACAAATACTGTATGCCCTTATTACATATTTAAGATATGCTGTTATGTAACGTACATTTTTAGTGCACCTCACAGTAGAGCTTTGGCATCTGTTAAATGATGTACCTTTGAAATATACTTATCACTTGCATTACTGTCTTTTAAATGATAGACCAGAAAATGTATTTCTTGGTACAGCTTTTGGACCTGTTAAAAAAATATTAATTTTACTAAAGCTTTTGGGTCTATTGAATAATGTTCCTTTGCAATTTACTTCTCAAAACTGGCATTAGGATCTTTTAAATGTTGTACTTTTAAAATGTACTTAACAATAGAGCTGTTGGGCCAATGAAACTATTCAAAAATTTTCATATCAGAACTGTTGCTTTTATTAAAATATGTATCTATGGAATGTATATTCCAATAGAATTTTAAGGTCTGTTAATTGCTGTGCCATTAAAATGCACTTTACAGTAGAGCTTCTAAGTTGATTAACTCTCATAGACTTGACATTTACTTCTCAGTAAAAATGTATCTCTCATTAGAGCTTTTTGGACCTATCATTGATGGACCCTTCACACATTTTTCACTAGTAAGCTTTTAAGCCATATAAAATATGCCTCAAAATATATTTCTCCGTAGAGCTTTCAGGTCTGGTAAAGTCTGTTTATTTTAATTGTGCCTCTCAATGGAACATTTAAAACTGGTAACAACGTCCCATTGCATTGTACTTCTCAACTCGTTAAGTCCGTGAAATGATGTACCATTGAAAAGTACTTCAAATATTGTGTTGGATCTGTTAAACAACATGAATTCAAACCATATTTCTATGTAGATCTTTTAGGTCCGTTAAATTATGTAGCTCTATAATGTACATCTCCATTGATTGGTATGTCTTAAATTATGTACTTTTAAAAGGTACATCTCACTTAAAGATTTGTTTTGTAACCGGATTTCTGGCATACCTTTGCAATGTCCTTCTCAAGGGAGATTTTATATTTGAAATTACTTCTTTAAAAAGACTTTTGGGTAAGCTTAAGGTTATACCCTTAGAACATTTTTATCAATATAAATTGTAGATTGAGTTAATGATAACCCAGAGATGTGTTTCTCAAAAGATATTTTGGTTATGTTAAATGATAATCCCCTGGTCATATTTTTCTCAGTTTAGTTTTGGGTTCCATTAAATGATTAATACCCTTATATTTTTCTCTTTAGTTTTTGCTTGTGTTAAATGATACTACCTTCAACATGTTTTTGTATGCTTAGTGTTGGTTCCGTTAAATGATTATAACCTTGTCATGTGTTTCTCTAAAGAGCTCTTGGTTGTATCAAATGATGATATCTCTAAAGAACTTTTAGTTCTTTTAAATGACAATACCCTTGTCATTCATTGCTCTAAAGTACTTTTGCTTTGCCAAATGATGATACCTTTGTCACGTATCGCTGTTGAAATTTTGGTCCTGTTGTGCGATATGACACTGAAGCACACTTATCTGTTTAACTTTTGGATCCCAAAATTAACATAATCTTCAAAAGGACATTATATAGAGTTTGAATTTGTTACTCAACATACCTTTGAAATGTGCTTCTCAGTAGGGTTCTTGGTATCTGAAATCCACACCTTCTCCCTCTCAGAGGCCAACTTTGTAGGGCCATCATATTTATTTAGTTTTGCCTCGCGTCTTCTGACTTCGAGAAAAATCAATGCTTAAAAAAATAAAAAAAGGAGAAAACTATTAGAAATTTATAACCCTATCCCTAAGGAGCTTGAATCATTCTGGTTAATGGAATGTGCTATGACTCGGCCACCACTTTTATCGGGAGGCTTATCGCAGTTGCATATGTGTCTATTAATATTCTTGGGATATATTGTTTAGCTTTCATCATTATTATTATTATTATTATTAAGATAAGTATTATTATTATTTTAAATTTTTTATTATTATTATTATTATTATTAAAATTATTATTATTTGTAGTAGTAGTACTAATAGTAGTAGTAGTAGTATAATTATTATCATCATCATCATTGTTATTATTATTATTATCATTATTATGTATTATTATCATTATTATTTATTATTATTATTATTATTATTATTATTTTTATTATTAACAAGGAAAAGGAAATTATTAATATATTGATATATAAGTAAAAATCTTTTGATTAAGGCCAGTATTATCTTTTAGATACTGTATATCGTTAAGATATATCCACACGATGTCATGATATTCAGTTCCCTCGTAAGATAAGCCTGTACAAATAATAATCATTATCATGTGTTATGTTCTCAATGATCCTCGTAGCGGTTTTATCCACTTATTATTATTATTATTATTATTTTTATTATGTAGTCACCGCGACTCAAGCGGTAGCGTCAGCGACTCTGAGGCGTCAGGTCGAGGGTTCGAGCCCCATTACGGTCTGAGGTTAGCAAGGGCATGCACTCAGGGTAAGGATTACAGTTGCCAGAAACAAGTCTTTCGCAAGAAGGCAACCGTCCTAGCCCTTGGTAGAAAAGGGAGTCCGTGACGTAAAACCGGAATCATTTTTTTTTATTATTACTATTATTATTATTATTATTATTATTATTATTATTACTTATTTATGTGTTTATTTATACATATTTATTTTATTTGTTATTAATTTTTTTTACAAAATTTACCATTCAATTCGTAAGTTATATCAATATTTTTTTAATAAAAGTTATTTATTTCTTAAATAAAACATAACAACAATAATAGTTAACAGTTATGATAAATCATGAACATATGTTATTGAAATGTTAACAATGGGTTTTTCATCTTATTTTTTAAGTTGGTTCTTGTCATCGTCGTCATCATCATTATTATTATTATTATTATTATTATAATTATTATTATTATAATTATTAATATTATTATTATTATTATTATTATTATTATTATTATTATTATTATTATTATTATTGGAGCTCATTAAAAATAGAGACCTGAACTTTTTATAATAGGTCCTATTTCTTCAATTGGGGCAAAGGTAAAAGTATGTAATCTTCGGTTGATCGCTGTTAATGAAAGTCAAGCTCAGATGCTAACCTAACCTAACCTAACCACTTATAAAAGTCAGATCCCAATTCTTCATTATTATTAGTAGTAGTAGTAACAGTAGTAGTATCAAGAACCTGATAAGACTAAAAACAGTCCAAAAACGAGATAAGATAGAAAATATTTTTCCACTTAAACCTTACCTACACTCGACAACCAATATCGGAGAATTTAATACTGAGGCACTGTCGATGCAAAGATTCGAGAGAGATTGCAAGTTGAAATTTTTTTTACTTGTTTATACGATATGACTCTCTCTCTCTCTCTCTCTCTCTCTCTCTCTCTCTCTCTCTCTCTCTCTCTCTCTCTCTCTCTCTCTCTCTCTCTCTCTCTCTATTTGAAGCATTGTGTTGCCATTGATTTTTTGTGATCATATAATGTGTGACGCCTTGGCGTAATAAATTAATAAAATAATATAATTCTCTCTCTCTCTCTCTCTCTCTCTCTCTCTCTCTCTCTCTCTCTCTCTCTCTCTCTCTCTCTCACACAGCCTATATCAAAGGCGGATACAATAATTATTCTTTATAGTTCTCCATCGACCATGTCAAGTTAATTAGATTCTATTACCGGTGTGCTCTCTCTCTCTCTCTCTCTCTCTCTCTCTCTCTCTCTCTCTCTCTCTCTCTCTCTCTCTCTCTCATACACACACACACACACACACATCTGCTTTTTTAGCAAATTTAAAGATAGCCTTCAGGCACATGGACAAGGAAATGTTCAGAAATATTTATGTAACGTATGTGAGGCCAAAGCTTGAATATGCAGCCCCCTTTTGGAATCCGCACCTAAAAAAGCATGGAGTTAAGCTGGACTGAGTTCAAAGACATGCCACAACACTGTTGCCAGAAATACACAGTCTCAGTTATGAGGAGAGGCTGAGGGAATTAGACTTACCATCGCAAGAAGGCAGCCGTCCTAGCCCTTAGTTGAAAAGGGAGTTCGTGACGTAAAACCGAAACCAAATCACTCGAAGCTAGAATATTGAGGGGGGATATGGTGATGGTTTTTAAATTCCTTCATGGTTATGACAGAGTGGATAGGGATCGATGTTTTGATATGGCTGGCACTAGCACTAGAGGTCATAGTTTGAGGCTTCGTAAGAAAACTTCTTTGCAGGATATAAGGAAGTACTTTTTTTTAGTGTAAGAGTAGTTGATAATTGGAATTGGCTAAGCGAGGAGGTAGTTAATGCTACTGGAACCGACCAGGAGACGGGGAGTTACAAGGATAGGGCTCGTTCCCGTAAGCACTATTAGGTAATTACACAGTATAAACCTTCGGTTTTATGTGCGTGTGCGAGATTCAACAGGCGTTTGGCAACCGCCAACCTTCATGACCTTTCACGTGCACAGTTGTTTGTGAATCAAGGTTGTTCATAGTTGCTTAATATTGATTTAAATTATATAATTTTCCCACTTAATTCACTGTTACAAGTTGGGATTACAAGAGATATTAGAACCAAAGATTTGCTAAAATGAATTAAAGTTCTTAAGTACAGTTTTTCTCAATTGTCATTGGTATTCTATAGCCCAAAAGTTTGTATTGAAAATATTAATTAAAAAAGCAGACGTGTATTTAATGCATAATTATTAGCCTGTATTCATACTTGATTAATACTCATTAGCTTACAGTTTTACAGTAGTTAGAAACTCTTTCTTACCAAATAAGGTGTAAATTCGTATGCACGTTATCTCTGGGCAACTGCACTGTTCACACACATCCCTGTCACACAACGACTGGGAAGTTTTAGTCTGAGTCTTTTGAGTAAAGGAGAGAGAGAGAGAGAGAGAGACACACACGTGTTATTATTATTATTATTATTATTATTATTATTATTATTATTATTATTATTATTAGCGCATGTTTAGGCCTTTGTAATTTACAGACGTACACCAATAAAACTGAATTTCATATACGTCGATATTTTGCTATAAAGGGAGATTGACAGTAATCTGTTGAAAACGATGTCTCTAGATTGCGACGAAGTAATTTTCCAGTTCTCTGAATAATAATTTCTTTTATTCGCCTAATACTGGCGAGGCATGCGAGACCTAGCGTGGAATTCTTTCTCCCCCCTTCGTCTGGGATATCTTAGTCGCCTTTATGACACTGACATGAGAGATTATATTTCTTTCTCCCTCACCGTCCGTTTTGTCTTGAAGTTACTCCTATGACTGGTAGGATTTCCTGAGAGCGGAATTCTCTCTCCCTCACCGACTGTTTTGAAGTTTCCTCTTGCGACTGGCAGGACTTCACGAGGGAGGAATTTTTTCTCCCTCACACTCTTGGGTCTCTTGAAGTTGGATCTTACGACTGGCAAGGATTTCCTGAGAGTGGAACTCTCTCTCTCTCTCTCACTCTTCTCCCTCTCTTGGGTAGCTTGAAGTTGTCTCTTATCACTGGCAGGAGCAAATTTTTTCTCCTCCATTACTTGGGTTTGTGTTGTATATATAATATCATATATACATAGTTTAAGACCTGAATAATTCTGATAAAGTGTTGACCAAAACAGCGACCACTCGATGGAAGATAGGGTTGAACAATCCAAGTCTCTAGTCCTACTTATATATATCTTCAAAATTCATTCATTAACGAGCTAAAACACCGGTATATGTGTCACAATTAGAGCCCATTTAAATAGGAATGGAGACAGGCATGTTGAAGCTGTGAGAATAAGGCTGGATTCCCTTCCTAACGCTTTGCGGTGGAATCGAGCTAGCACTAGCCGCTTCCTGACATGTGCTCTATCTCTGAGCTACTGCGGTCCTTTCATTTATTATCTCACTAACGCTACTTATATATAAGGATGATATTTCTTAAAACTTGGATAAACGCTGATAAGAGATTGGTTTACCTGGGGATCTACCATATGATAATTTCACTTGTTATGACAAAACCTTATCAAATTTATCTTTTGTATTTTGATAAAGTGAACAGTATAGGTCACAGTACAAAAATAACTACATCTAGTCAGTTCACCCTTGTTTTGATAATTACTCACACACACACACACACACACACACACACACACACACACACACTTTGTATCACGAAGGAATAAAGTGGAAATTAATTAAAAAGACTTTTTTTAATTCTTAATGTTAAGGATAGGTTTATGGAAAATATGATAATTGGCAATGGAAAAATATAATAGACCGTAAATACAGATTAAACTCACTCATGCTTAGACGTATATGTCATACTTTGACGATTTGTAGTATATATATATATATATATATATATATATATATATATATATATATATATATATATATATATATATATATATATATATTATATATATATATATATATATATATATATATATATATATATATAGATATATATATATATATAAACTTTTTTTATTGTAAAAATAGTCGGCGATTGGAATGCGTTAAGCGAGGAAAATGTAAGTGCTAAAGACATTCATTGCTTCATGGTATCATATGACAGCTGTCAGCTGATCGAAAAACCGACCAGGAGAAGGGGACTCACGAGCATAAGGCTCTTTATTGTAAACACAGATAGGTAAATACACACTTCGCATATATATATATATATATATATATATATATATATATATATATATATATATATATATATATATATATATATATATATATATATATGGTAAATTTTTAATTTTCGGACTTTATTTTACTGATTTATGATATTTTTTTTATTTGTATCTTATCAAAATAAAAAAAATTCAAACTGGGAATTTATTTGTATTTTAGTATAGGTGTTTTTGGCATCACTTTAAACACGTAAACTAATATAACAATATCTTAAGTTTTAAGAAACATACAATTCAATAAGTAAACTGACGTAACTTATCTTCCTAAATTTAATATATATATATATATATATATATATATATATATATATATATATATATATATATATATATATATATATATATATATATATATATATATATATATATATATATATATATATATATATATATATATATATTATATATATATATATATATATATATACTGTCTTGAATATATTTCAAGACAGTTTATTTCTACGTACATTATGTAAGTGTTAGTTTGCATATAGTTTCGTTTATTGTAACGTAAGTGCATAAATGTATACTTTTAGACTTCGCATGTATACTTATTAAGTTCTATCATGCATACACGTATATTCGTATGTATAATGTGTAGTTTATTAGGGAGGCTGGCCGTAGAAGACGTGGAGAAAGGAATGTAGGTCACTAATGGATTTTAGCCATTAACCCTTCACCTCCTTGATAACGCCTCGTTGAACAAAGAACTGTTGTAAGCAAGTCATAAGTCAACTTAGTCCTAGTACCAAGGACCCCGACAAACTAGAGGAGTTTGTGGGACTTTCTTATAAAGTTAGTTGCCGTCGTGAGATGCTACGAGGCACTCATTCTTACTGTGTTTGTTAACAGTACTTATAAGTTTATTATTAGTGGTACTCGTGAGACGTTACGAGACACTCAAGTAAAAAACGTGATAGAGATACGTGGATCAGAAGATATTCAATGAGTTTGATTGGGAATCCCGTGATTGCTGACGACATCAGGGTTATCCGGATAGATGAGTACAGATGCAATGCAGATTTACCTTATTTCTAACAATATTTATAACTACGTGTGAGGGACAGAATGAGCTCATTTAATTGCACACTCGTAGGTAGAATGTATGTTAGAAAATTTATTATTCTGTATGAGGAAGTTTTACTTTAAGGTGAGGAGAGTTTATTTAAATATTCACATATCAACAGTTCATAAACCCCCTTATAAAATATGTGCATGTATGTCTATGCATGTAATATTAATTATATTTTATTGGTAGAGGATTTAATTTTGAGATCGTGGTAGGCCTCTACTGAAGCCGTGTCAGGATTTCCGAATTTAGGGGGTTATAAGATCGAAGGGTAAATAACACACAGGAAATCCTCCACATATACAGTATATATGATTTAGTCCATATTCGTGCATGAAAGACCATTCTCACGTGACGTAGCTTTTTTCTCATAACGACAAAACAAGTTCGTTATTAAATCACACTGCAATAAAAGAGTGTGTTTATGGACTATTTTTCCTCGTTTTTATTCCCAATGGTTACCATTATATGAATGTACAAAGGTAGTCGCGATGTGTTCCTCAAGACGTATTGTGTTTTTATTGACTATTTTTCCTCGCTTTTATCCCCAGTTTTTACCATTATATGAGTGTACAAAGGTAGTTGCTATGTGTTCCTCAAGACATAATCTGTTTTTATGGACTATTTTTCCTCGCTTTTATTCCTAATGTTTACCATTATATGAGTGTACAAAGGTAGTCGCTATGTGTTCCTCAAGACGTAATCTGTTTTTATGGACTATTTTTCCTCGCTTTTATTCCCAATGTTTACCATTATATGAGTGTACAAAGGTAGTCGCGATGTGTTCCTCAAGACATAATGTGTTTTTATGGACTATTTTTCCTCGCTTTTATTCCCAATGTTTACCATTAAATGAGTGTACAAAGGTAGTCGCAATGTGTTCCTCAAGACGTATTGTGTTTTTATGGACTATTTTTCCTCGCTTTTATTCCCAATGTTTACCATTATATGAGTGTACAAAGGCAGTCGCGATATGTTCCTCAAGATGTATTGTGTTTATATGGACTATTTTTCCTCGCTTTTATTCCCAATGTTTACCATTATATGAGTGTACAAAGGCAGTCGCGATGTGTTCCTCACAACGTGTTGTGTTTATATGGACTATTTTTCCTCGCTTTTATTCCCAATGTTTACCATTATATGAGTGTACAAAGGCAGTCGCGATGTTTTCCTCAAGATGTATTTAAGATTAGTCAAACCGTCTTGTTGATTGTTTCCTTTTATGGCTTTTAGGACTTTGTACCTGGATGGAATAGAAATAGAAATTGATTAAAACTAGAGATGGAAATTGATTAAAGCTAGAAATGGAAATTGATTAAAACTAGAGATGAAAACTGATTAAAAATACCTATCCATTGCAATTACGGATATAACTCGTGTTTATGCTCTATGCCGTTTTGAGTCACTGTTAATCCTCTTTCGATTGGGGGTGGACAAAGACGGGTAAGAGCTCGGGACTTAGGGCTGATTACCCTTTCTTAACGCCTCATGATGGGTTCGAACACGGGTTTATCACTTCCCAAGTTGAGAACTAACCACTGTGCTCTAACTTCAGTAAGATCTTGATGACTCAAGGATATTAGTATGTGACTCACAGTCAAAAGATATTTAAGTTTGACTCTCCAAGTATATTTCGTTAAACGTTTTTTTTGGCAGAATCTCATAAAGTTAACAAGGAAATGCTAGTTACGCTTCGTGTGGTAATCCTGTCAGCTTGGCAAGTCAAGAGAGTACACCATTTTGTGTGAGAGGTCGGGAGGGGTCAGTGATAAAGTATCTTCTCAAGTTCTGATATTAATACTGGGTGTTAGTCTTCAAGCATTCGGGACTTTGAAAGAGCATCCAGCCTTAACTCCCCAGCTCTATCCTGTCTGTGTGCACCCCATTCGACATGAGACTCCAAACAGTTATTTTTACAATGTGAGGTTTAGATAAAGACATCAGTGCTGTCTTGCAGCATCTAAGTATGCACTAGCTTCAATAACAGCAACAATTCCCATATTGTAGATCGTAGAATGTCTCACAAAGACCATGCCAACTGCTTTAACTTAGTAGATATATTACTTGGTGGGAGTAGAACAATTGCTCCTTAGGACAACTTCTAGAACAATTGTCTCTAAACTAGCTGGGAGCGAAAAAACGTTTGCATTGAATTATTTCATTCATTATTTGTTGATTCTGAAATATCTTTCCCTGTTATATTATTAAGGGACAATTGTCCATTTTTGCACTGAGAGTTAAGGGTTATTGTCCAAGGGGAAATTCCCTAAGGGAAAAATTTCCGTGCCCCATATTTAGCTCCCACTCAGAAAGTTACCGAGTTTTCAATTTCCCAAGATTGGCTTGGACACTTTCTTTTTGCCAGATATAATTGTGGGGTAAGAAACTGAGGTTTCCCCTCCCTGGTCAGTAGGCTCAGTTAATACACCATTTGATATTAGAGTTCTGAGGAGGAGCAATCTTTTATGCTGCATCATTGAAAGTTAATGTTTTCATTAAAGACCGAAATAGGCACTTGAAGAAAGAAAAGAATTCGTACAATATGGCTGACACCAGTTATGGAGGGGGATACAGGTTTAAGCTGAGGAAGATTGGATGCCCTTCCTAACTCCCCACATTGGACTCGAACATGGGTTTGTTACTTTTCTAGTTGAGTGCGCCAAGCGCAGCAATACCGCAGTCCCTAGTTTTGGACAACTAAATGAAAATCATCAACAACACATTCCATACTAAACATACCTGTCTGCATTCCTGGGTGTGAGAGCATGACTAAAAGATCTGTACTGGGCAATCTCAGGTGGGTATCTCCACACCTCCATTCCAGATACTTTGATGCGATTCCACATTTCATCATCCGAGCCTCCCCATCCCCATAAACTGTTGCTGAAACCGTTCACAGTCTTGAACTGATCAGTTGTCAGCAAGATAGCACCTCCGAAGAATTGATAGTAAGGTAATCTGAAATTTAAAGAATGGGAAAAACATTGTGGTAACATCTGGGGCTGGTAATATACTTCCTCAGGTTCCATCCTTGCCCGGGGTTGGATTATCTTGCACTGTCTTATGTCGCTACTGATTAAATTGGGCAATTAATTGATGGGTCGATGATTTTTTATAAGTCTATCTGATTTAACAGCCATTGCCTAAAGATCACTCTGTCCTCATGATTGAAGAGAGGGCTTGGGTCATGGCTATATGGTAAGTAGGTATTTACCTAATTGTGCTTACGGGAAAGATCCCCAAGCTCGTAACTACCCATCTTCTGGTCGGTTCCAGTTTGTACTTAGTGATACTTATCATACTTGTCCTTAAAACTATGGATTGAGTTAACATTAACTACCTCCTCCCTTAGCCAATTCCAGTTGTCAACTACTCTTACACTAAAAAAAAAAAAAAAAGTATTTCCTTACAGCCTGCAAAGAATTTTTCTTACCAAGCTTCAAACTATTACCTCTAGTTCTAGTACCAGCCATATCAAAATATCGATCTCAATCCATTATGTCATAACCATGAAGGAATTTAAAAACCGTCACCATATCCCCCTTATTCATCTAGCGTCGGGTGATGGTAAGTCTTATTCCCTCAGCCTCTCATCATAACTGAGATTGCGTATTTATGGCACCAGTTTCGTGGCATGTCTCTGAACTTTCTCCAGCTTAACTACGTGCTTTTTTCAAGTGTGGATTCCAAAGAGGGGATGCATATTCTAGATTTGGCCTCACATAGGTTATATAAATATTTCTGAACAATTCCTTGTCCATGTGCCTGAAGGCTACCCTTCCATTTGCTAAGAAAGCATATGCTGCCCTTACTATGCCATTTATATGCATTTCTGGAGACAAATCTGCCAGTGTGTTTACTGCTAGTAGTTAAGCTCTAGTGCTATCGCTGTCCCTTGTCTTTTCCAATCATTAGAAACCTTTAAACTTTAGCTTTGATCACTCTTACGAACTTGTAATGAAACTGTGAGGCTGCAACTGCCAGATGGCGAGGTTGAGAAGCGCAGTAGTAGAGGTTTCGATCATCTTCTGGTAACATGTCTATATCATGGAAAGCAAAACAGTCCCATGGGCCCTCTTTCTGAGCCTCCACAAAACCAACATTCATGACACGTCCTTTGTTAAACGGATCGTTTCCTAAGGCAAAGAGAAGGAATCAAAGTTGATTTTGTTTTAGTTTTCTTCAGCGTCAGTCAAATATTTATCTTAGTTAAAGGAGTTATGTCCTTAGACATAGAAAGAAGCAAGGTTGGTTGTGTTCTTGTTTGGTTCAGCATCTGTCAAATATTTGATTTAGTAAAAGGAGTTATGTCCTTAGACATAGAGAAAGAAGCAAATTGGTTTTGTTTTTGTTTGTTTGAGAATCGTACAAATATTCTTGGTTAAGCGAGTCATTTCCTATGTCCTAAGACAAAAAGAAAAAAAGATGTAAGATTAATTTTGTTTTCGATTGATTCATTATCATTCAAATATTCTTCTTAGTTAAACGAGTCATCTCCTAAGTAAAAAAACAAAACAAAACACAAGGTTGGTTTTGTTTCCATTTGGTTCAACATCATTTAAATATTTTTTTTCGCTAAAGTAAAAGAATATAACTATCTGATTGTTACCTGTATTAATACAGTCTCTTTAGATGTTACCTAAATCCTGACTTATTTTTGTAAACTTCGAATGGACAGAATTTCCTGACTCAAGGAGGATTCCGCATATATTCTGCACCAATTATCTATTCTTAAAGGCCTCGTAAATCATGAAATTCTTATTAATTGGTAGCATAATTCATTCTCCTGTAGTCACCGTGGCTCAAGCGGTAGCGTCCGCGACTCTGAGGCGTCAGATCGAGGGTTCGTGCCCTGTCACGGTCTGAGGTTAGCAAGGGCATGCACTCAGGGTAACGATTGCATCTGCCAAAACAAATTCTCCGCAAGAAGGCAACCGTCTTAGCCCTTGGTAGAAAAGGGAGTCCGTGACGTAAAACCGGAAGGGGAAGGGGAAAGCATTATCCATTCTCCCATCGAAATCTCATAAGATCAGTGTAGTCAAGCCTGCTCTAAAGATTTTGAAGCTGTGTTCGTATATTATTTTTGTTTCTCTTTTGAGCAATTGTTTCAATTGCATAAAGTTCCTGTGTATCACAATGTGGAGTATTAATCTCAGTTCAAGGGTAGGAGATCTTTGGCCACTTACCCTGTGGGTGACTTTAGTAGTGTGGTGTTGGAGAATTGTGGCAGCCCTTTATCCTCTAGGAGTAGAAGAGTGATGGAGGTCTGTTGGCTTCTGGCGATCGCATGTGCTTTGACTCGGCCACCTCCCTTATAAGGGGTGATTGAAAGGATGATGTCATGTTCACTTTCATCATCGTTATCGTTCCGGTTTTACGTCACGGATTCCCTTTTCTACCAAGGGCTAGGACAGTTGCCTTCTTGCGAAGGCCTTGTTGTGGCAGATGTAATCGTTACCCTGAGTACATGCCCTTGCTAACCTCAGACCGTGGCGGGGCGCGGACCCTCGACCTGCCGCCTCAGAGCCACAGATGCTACCACTTGAGCCACGGTGACTACGTTCACTTTCATCATCAAGTCTCATTTTTTTCTTTTTAATTTACTTTTATATGTTTGACATGTTTGGAGATGGCAGTTAGCTCAGTGGCAGAGTGCATAAGTCGGGAAGCAACTGAAGCAGGTGTAAGCCACTGCAGGGAGATAGGAATGTTATCCAGCCTTAGTACCTCAGATCCAACATGCCTCTGTCAACCCCCATTTGAATGGGGATTAATTGTGACACATTAAACGGTGCAAACATATGTTTGTCCATGTTTCTGAACTGTTTATTGTCTATTTAATTTTATTCCAAACTTATGTTTAGTTAGGTGGTTTGACTCGACCACCGTGGCTTAGAAACATCCATCATTGTCGTGCACTTATATTTATGCCTAACGTAATGCGTTCATCTTTCCGTTTACAGCTAGATTTTGGAATTAATTCACGTTCAAGTTAGTTCTACGTGTCCACCCCCATCCGAGTGGGGACTAATTATGACATAGAACGGTGCATTATTTGTCTTCTAGTAATAGACGGACTTTATAATATTATTTCACACATTTACATATTCCTGTGTTTCTTTTTAGTAGAAAACTTGTTAAGTTCAATATTAACTTCAACATGGCCGAGTATAGTTATACAAATAACTATATAAATGCAGAATTTATCGAATAATCTTCTCCTTTGTCAGCTTTATTGCCCTGTCTTTATATGGAGTCGCTGTGTTGGAGGAGCCGCCTCCACTTGTCTGCCACCTGTCATGCTGATATCTAGGCCCTTCTCTCTCGTAATTAAAATAATAAATGTGTAATATTTTTTGTCCATCCAAATACACAGGTTATGTGAACTTTTTCTTCTGCTTCTTTTTTAGGTAGTACTATGAACATTAAAAGGAGCTGGTATGCGTATAGTCTAAGCCACATTATGTGACAGAACCCAAGCATGATATTCTAAGAACAGAAATTTTGTTGGTGAGTGCTATATCCTTTTCATATATCCCTTCATTGCTTATGTTTTCTTAAATAAAACAATGCAGGCTGACTGCACTATACTATACAGACAGCTTGCACTGTACCATGCAGAATGCCTGCACGGTACAATACAAATTGCCTGCACTGTACAATGCGGACTGCCTGCACTGTACAATGCAGACTGCCTACCCTGGACAATGCAGAATTCCTGCACTGTACCTTGCAGATTACCTGCACTGTATAATGCAGACTGCCTGCACTGGACAATGCAGTTACCAGCACTGTACCATGCAGACTGCCTGCAGTGTGCCATACACACTGCCTGCACTGGACCATCCAGACTGCTTGCACTGTACCATACAAAAACTTACATTGTACTGTACCATGCAGACTACCTGAACTGTACCTTCTTGTTCCGCGATGTAAATAGAATAGTTGAGCGCTTGTCTCTGAAGGTATCGGTGCATGTGGAACACAAAAGGGGCAATCTGTAAATGAATTAACAAAGTGAGGAGCATGAATCTTGTAATTTTTTTTTCATTGATATTTAGTAGATATCAGGTATAGTATGTATTGAGAGAAAGAGAATGATGCATCTTAACATTTCTAACTCATTGATTATCACTATTTCAATGAGGACAAAATATCGTTGTTTTTAAGTGTGTATTAATATGCATGTGAATGTTCTTGATTTTTATTTACTTTTTTTATTATTATTATTATTTTTTTTTTTTTAAAGATATCTGCACTAGATTATATCGCATTTCTTCAAGAACTAAAGAATAACCTTAAAGTTTTAACGATTAAAAATTCATCCATGATTTTGTTGGTTTTAAATAGTTAATTCTGTTTTTATCTCTCAAGCAGTCATCATGTCATGTTTGGCCTCTGGTGAATGTATGTGCTTTGACTCGACTACCCATCTACAAGGGGTTTAGCGGCCATTGAATGTGTATGTGTATGTATAAGGGTTTTTATGTGTGATTTTCTTAATTGCAAGACAATGTTAATGGAAAAGGATTGCTGTCTTTTTAAAATATCATGAATTTGTATTTCTTTAACTGAAATGCAATGCAGTAATTTACGTTTTCACCGTTTTGCTATATTTTTATGCAATAAGTTCAGGAGAACAGATAATTTTTTGCCTTTTCACAGCATTAATGTTTGCGAAATTCTTGCGTTGATATTCTTACGCAGTAGTTAGAGACAACATCGACAGAAAAGAAAATGAGACACAGACTGACTAATAGATTAGATGATAATAACTAGAGTTAGACAGACAGATGTTCAGATAGAGAAAAATTAAATATTTTGCCCACCCATTCATGTAAGGGCAACTTATGTATATAGAGAGCTTCCAAAATTTGTAGGCTCCAAAGTGTAAAATATGGAAGCTTTCTGCGTATGAAGTTGGCTCCATCCATAATCATGCAGGCACTAGAGTTTACTTCTCCCTACTTTGAGAGTAAGTAATAGAGATGAATATATGAATGGTGTTCACAGAAATATTGTATAGGATCGTTTGTTAATACTTACTTGAGAGGATCTATTTCGATAGGGCACAATGATAGCTACTCTCCATATAGCTTTACAGTCAGAAGGCCACCAGAATCCACCTTTTTTAACCCTCTCCAATTTAGTTTCGGCCTCTGTCAGTGTAACTTTATCCATGACGGTCAATCTTCCCTCTGGAAATGCAACAACCTAAATACATTGTCATTCACTTTAGAATACTCACATTCTTTTTACACTTAGCACGTGACAGTATTCAGAAATCTTGAAAAAGGAGCTACGATAGTATGTGTTTTGTAATAATATTGATATAGACTGGGATGTGGGCAGGAAATGATTATTGGAAAACGACTGATATAGCTTCCAGCTACAGTGGACCATTACCTTGAAGGATGAATAATCTATATGTAGAGCAAATTTAAAAAAAATAAAATAACCATTCTTACTGAGATCTTGTGGATGGAGTGGACATGAAGGTTGTTGCTGATTGCATTCACATTTTGATTCAGTGTTCGTTACAGGGACTGATAGTATTTCCAGTCTTTTATGAGCGTTGTTTTTGTGAATTACTTTCTCCAGGTTGGTCATAAATGATGCAACCAGGAGAACTAAAAAACAAACAGCGAGCGCTATTTTGAAGCTCCATATTTTCAGATTTTTATATGATTGGTAGATGGACGTTTCTTGCATGCTGCTGATAGTATCCTGTATAAAAAAAAAAATTATTATTATTATAGCAGTAGACTTGTTCGGTTTCAGAATAGAGGGTAACTTAAATATATAGTAACTTTAAATTACGTTTAAAATGTATTTCAATGAGCAATGTAGCATGAATATGGGGACCTCAAAAAAGCAGTGGTTAGAGCACTTGACTCTAGTGGTGACAGACCCGTATTTAAGCCCAGCACTGGGAGTTAGGAAGGGCATCTAATCCTAATTCACCAGTTGCAACCTGCCTTTGTCTTATCCCATTTGAATGGGGATTAACTGTGACGCATAAAACGGCAAAGTCTGTTGTCGTTCATAATTTAATTAAGTGCAATCTTAATTGCCAGAAGTAATTATACTGATGATTGAGAGGACAATTTGTAGCATTCTTAATTGCCAGAAGTAATTATACTAATGATTATGAGGACAATTTGTAGCATTATTAATTGCCAGAAGTAATTATACTGATGATTGTGAGGACAATTTGTAGCATTCTCAATTGCCAGAATTAATTATACAGATGATTGTGAGGACAATTTGTAGCTTTGTAAAGGGCTTTAAACTTGTTACTTTGAGGCATGATATCGTCAGATAAACAGCAGCGGTAGCAATAGTAGTAATAGTAGTAGTTTCTTCCCTGCTGGAGCCATTTCATTTATAGTCACTGACTTTTCAAGCATAGCTTGATTCTTGGCATATTACAATAATAATAATATTGGTAGTAGTAGTAGCAATAGCAGGAGTAAAGTGTCGTGTTAGTTGGTGCTCAGTAGAGTCTAGTTTGTGCGTGTCCTGTACTTTTAATAATAGATATGCACATGTGTGTAGTAATTAATTATTTTTAACACGTGTGTTGGAGAGAGAGAGAGAGAGAGAGAGAGAGAGAGAGAGAGAGAGAGAGAGAGAGAGAGAGGGTATTGCAAATAACTCTGTTTTTATATTCATTTGACAGGTAGACACGATATATATATATATATATATATATATATATATATATATATATATATATATATATATATATATATATATATATATATATATATATATATATATATATATATATATATATATATATATATATATATATGTGTGTGTGTGTGTGTGTGTGTGTGTGTGTGTGTGTGTGTGTGTGTGTGTGATTACGTAATTGTGTTTACGGGAAAGAGCCCAAAGCTCGTATATTCCCGTCTCCTGATCGGTTCCATTTTCTACTTAGTGATACTTATCATACCTGTCCTTAAAACTATGGATTGAGTTAGCATTAACTACCTCCTCGCTTAGCCAATTCCAATCATCAACTACTCTTACACTAAAAAGGTAATTCCTTACATCCTGCAAAGGAGTTTTCTTACGAAGCTTCAAACAGTGACCTCTAGTTCTAGAGCCAACCATATATATATATATATATATATATATATATATATATATATATATATATATATATATATATATATATATATATATATATATATATATATATATATATATATATATATATATATATATATTATATATATATATATATATATTATATATATATATATATATATATATATATATATATATATATATATATATATATATATATATATATATATATATCGATCCCTATCCACTCTGTCATAACCATGAATGAATTTAAAAATCGTCAGCATATCACCCCCCATTCTTCTAGCTTTTAGTGATGGTCAATCTAATTCCCTCAGCCTCTCCATAACCGAGATTTCGTATTTCTGACACCAGTTTCGTGACATGTCTTTGAAGTTTTATCAGCTTAATTATGTGTTTTTTTCAAGCGTGTATTCCAGAAGTGGACTGCATATTCAAGATTTGGCGTAATTACCTAATTGTGTTTACGGGAAAGAGCCCAAAGCTCGTATATTCCCGTCTCCTGATCGGTTCCATTTTCTACTTAGTGATACTTATCATACCTGTCCTTAAAACTATGGATTGAGTTAGCATTAACTACCTCCTCGCTTAGCCAATTCCAATCATCAACTACTCTTACACTAAAAAGGTAATTCCTTACATCCTGCAAAGGAGTTTTCTTACGAAGCTTCAAACAGTGACCTCTAGTTCTAGAGCCAACCATATATATATATATATATATATATATATATATATATATATATATATATATATATATATATATATATATATATATATATATATATATATATATATATATATATATATCGATCCCTATCCACTCTGTCATAACCATGAATGAATTTAAAAATCGTCAGCATATCACCCCCCATTCTTCTAGCTTTTAGTGATGGTCAATCTAATTCCCTCAGCCTCTCCATAACCGAGATTTCGTATTTCTGACACCAGTTTCGTGACATGTCTTTGAAGTTTTATCAGCTTAATTATGTGTTTTTTTTCAAGCGTGTATTCCAGAAGTGGACTGCATATTCAAGATTTGGCGTAATTACCTAATTGTGTTTACGGGAAAGAGCCCAAAGCTCGTATATTCCCGTCTCCTGATCGGTTCCATTTTCTACTTAGTGATACTTATCATACCTGTCCTTAAAACTATGGATTGAGTTAGCATTAACTACCTCCTCGCTTAGCCAATTCCAATCATCAACTACTCTTACACTAAAAAGGTAATTCCTTACATCCTGCAAAGGAGTTTTCTTACGAAGCTTCAAACAGTGACCTCTAGTTCTAGAGCCAACCATATATATATATATATATATATATATATATATATATATATATATATATATATATATATATATATATATATATATATATATATATATATATATATATATATATATATATATATATATATATATATCGATCCCTATCCACTCTGTCATAACCATGAATGAATTTAAAAATCGTCAGCATATCACCCCCCATTCTTCTAGCTTTTAGTGATGGTCAATCTAATTCCCTCAGCCTCTCCATAACCGAGATTTCGTATTTCTGACACCAGTTTCGTGACATGTCTTTGAAGTTTTATCAGCTTAATTATGTGTTTTTTTTCAAGCGTGTATTCCAGAAGTGGACTGCATATTCAAGATTTGGCGTAATTACCTAATTGTGTTTACGGGAAAGAGCCCAAAGCTTGTATCTTCCCGTCTCCTGATCGGTTCCATTTTTTACTTAGTGATACTTATCATACCTGTCCTTAAAACTATGGATTGAGATGGCATTAACCACCTCCTCGCTTAGCCAATTCCAATTATCAACCACTTACACTGAAAAAGTATTTCCTTACATCCTGCAAAGAAGTTTTCTTACGAAGCTTCAAGCTATGACCTCTAGTTCTAGAGCCTGCCATATCAAAATATCGATCCCTATCCACTCTATCATAACCATGAAGGAATTTAAAGACTGTCACCATATCCCCCCTCAATCTTCTAGCTTCTCATCATAACTGAGATTGCGTATTTCTGGCACCAGTTTCGTGGCATTTCTTCGAACTTTTTCAAGCTTAGCTTTGTGCTTTTTCAAGTGTGGATTCCAAAAGGGGGCTGCATATTCGAGTTTTGGCCTCACATAGGTGTGTGTGTACTTACCTAACTGTATCTCCCTAATTGTGTTCATAACTCCCCATCTCCTGATTGGTTTGATTTTTATTCGCTATGATACTTATCACATTTGTCCTTAAAACTATTAATACAGTTAGCGTTTACTACTGCCTTTCTTCTTGATTTTCAGTGATCAGTTATTCTTCCTTACATCCCGCAAAATGTTTTCTTGTGAATCTTCAAACTATAACCTTTAGTTCTAGAGTCAGCCTTATCAAAGTATCACTCTCTTTCATAGCTGTCAAAGACATGAAGGGATTTAAAAACCGTTACCATTTCTTCCCTCATCCTTCCAGCTTCGAGTGATGGTAAGTCTGACTCCCTCACCCTTTCTTGATAACTAAGATTACATGTCTTTTGCCACCATCTTCATTACATGCCTTTAAACTTTCTCAGAGTTATTAGTATTCTTTTTCATGTTCGGATTCCAAAAGGGAGTGCATATTCCAGCTTAGGCCTCACATAAGTCACATCAATATTTCTGAATATTTTCTTGTACGTGTGCTGTAGACCACCCATATGTTTACTAAGAAAGTATATACTGCCTTTCCTATATCATTTATCTGTATTTCGGGACACAAATCTGCCAATACATTTACCTCTCTCTCTCTCTCTCTCTCTCTCTCTCTCTCTCTCTCTCTCTCTCTCTCTCTCTATCTCTCTCTCTCTCTCTCTCTCTCTCTCTCTCTCTCTCTCTCTCTCTCTCTCTCTCTCTCTCTCTCTCTCTCTCTCTCTCTCTCTCTAACTTCTGCACCTGCTTTTGAGTACCCAAACTCGGGCTTTCTTGTACTCTTACCTAATCTCATGACCTTACATTTTTAAGTATTGAAATCTCATTAACCACTTCTCTAACCACTCCTGCAGACTGTTTAGATCATCCTTAAAGTTCTCTATCATTATTCTTGTCTTTTTTTCCTTCCACAATTAGGTAATTACGCACACACACACGCACACCAAAACTTGAATATGCAGTCCCCTTTTGGAATCCACACTTGAGAAAGCACATAATTAAGCTGGATAAAGTGCAAAGACATGTCACGAAACTTTTGTCAGTTTTAGGGTCACTTTTGTTCCTTATGTGTGTGAATGAGAATAATGGTACGTGTGTTAAATTACCTAATTGTAATCACCTAACTGGTTGGTTACATTGTTATACTCAGTGATGCTTATCAAATTTGTCCATAAACTATGAATGCAGTTAGCATTAACTACTTTCTCGTTTAGCGAATTTTGCGGGAAAGAGCCCCAAGCTCGTAACTTGCCGTCTGCAGATCGGTTCCATTTTGTACTTAGTGATGCTTATCATACTTGTCCCCAAAACTATGGAATGAGTTAGCATTATCTATTTCCTCGCATAGCGAATTTCAAGTATCAGCTACTCTTACACTAAAAAAAGCACTTCCTTACATCCTGCAAAGAAGTTTTCTTACCAAGCTTCAAACTATGACCTCTAGTTCTAGTGGCAGCCATATCATAATATCGGTCCTTATGCACTCTGTCATAACCATTAAGAAATTTAAAACCCGTCACCATATCCCTCTCATTCTTCTAGCTTCGAGTGATGGTAAGTCTAATTCCGTCAGCCTCTAATTATAACTGAGATTGTGTATTTCTGGCACCAGTTTCATGGCCAATATATGAACTTTTTCCACCTTAAGTACGTGTTTTTTCAGGTGTAAATTCCACCTAGCCAAGGTGGCCACAAGTTAAGCTTAGTTCTTAGGATATAAATACTTGTTTCCCAAGCCTTATTGTGCAACAAATGTGGATTCCACCTAGCCAAGGTGGCCACAAGTTAAGCTTAGTTCTTAGGATATAAATACTTGTTTCCCAAGCCTTATTCTGCAAGGTTAAGTTTGGTTTATACGAAGATTTTATCATATTTTTTTTTTTGCGAATCTTTTTTTTTACCATATCTTATGAGAACCTTGAACCTCATTTCAAGAGATAAAAAGTTAAGTCCAGGACTTAGTGTACAAGGTTAAGTTCTGTCTGTTAAAAAACTTTTGTCATGTGTTGATTTCTCACATAATACGCATATCTGTTTTTCAAACAGAGATATAAACATAAATAGACTTAATACGCATTACAAGCACCGTCAAAAAAAAAAATGAAAGAGAAATTATATATAAATCACCCGAAAAAAAAAGAAGAGGACTTGCAGGAGGACAAGTGATGGTCTGGTTTCAGTGGCTTCTGCTGACCGAGAGAACTCTAATCCCACTTCCTCCAGCGACCATCAACCCTCTTGTCTACCTTTGTGTTTTTTATAACAGGTGTTCTTCAGTTATGCAGTTAGCTTTCATGTAGGGAATTCGTACGATTTACATGTTAAAAATGAAAGGTAAATTTTTAAATTAGATCAGTTGGATAAGTCAAAACATTGCAGAATTGTTTATACGAGAAGCGAAACACTTCATTTTGGCTTTTCCAAAGGTATTATTTTCACACTTGAAATATTATTATTTTTTCAGATACCTGAGAACGATAAGGTGAAATGAATATAAGGATGTGTGTAAACAGGTGTTTGGTCCGCCTTTTGTATCCACTTGCGCACGTGTGCTGCACTTGTGAGAACTTATTGTATACATGATACGATCAACTCGAACGAGGATATATACAAACGCAATGCATTGAAATAATTTCTTGGTCAGGTCTGATATTATTCTTATTATTATTATTATTATTATTATTATTATTGTTGTTGTTGTGGGATAAACTTCCACAGTAAAGTATATAATGTAAAGCATATAGACTTTTAAGATGAAGTTCTTGAAAGCAGAATCAGTAAAACAAGTTTGAAAAAAAATTCAACACGTATAAAACCTGAAGGGGAGTGGGTTATCTATAGATTGTCCATTTTATTTTACCGTTAAAATTACATTTAAAATTAATAGCTTAAATTTACGTCAGCCTATTCGAGCAGATGTAATCGTTACTCTGAGTGCATGCCCTTACTAACCTCAGACCGTGACGGGGCGCGAACCTTCGACCTGACGCCTCAACGTCGCGGACGCTACTGCTTGAGCCACGGTGACTACTTGTATTTTAATACAATAATTATCAATATATTTTGTTAGTGCTAAAGTAAATTTTTATGGTATCAACTTGATAATTTAGGATTAATTAATAATTAATAAACACGTAAAGCGATTACATTTTATATTGCTAGGTTAGGTTAGGTTAGGTAATTAAGAAACAACAAATTATTTATTAGGTAAACAATTTAGTGTTTTGACAGAGGATTATTATTATAATTATTATTATTATTATAATTATAATTATTATTATAATTATTATTATTATTATTAACTTAAGAGCCGAAACAGATAAAAAAATATATATATAACAAGCAGTCAAATAATAAACTACACTTGAAAAAGCCAAACATCCACTTTAAATGGAAAACCAAAATTCAATATGGCAGCCACCATCCCTCATGATTTAAACTCGATAAGTTTAACTCCCTAACCACTATATTCTGCTGTTCCTGATATTTTTATTTAAGATTGTTTAAAAAAAATATATTTATATGACTTAGAGCTTATTATGTTGATAGCTTTGACCAAAATTATGACCTTTCCAATGCGTGAAAGGTCACTGGTATTTGGAAATATTACATTTGCCAACAGGGCATTATAACCACGAGTTGACAATTTTGAGAATTGGAGGCAGGGTTGCCAGGTCTGTCCTTTTAAGGACAATCTGTCCTTTTTGAGACCCTCCTGTTTTTTTTTTTTCTTTTTTTATCCTCGAGAAAACAAAAGGACAGCCAAAAACTGTCCTAGCTCTAGCCATTACTGCAGACGATAGAGAAGCTATTTCCTACGAAAAAAAATTTTCCATTGATTTTTAAGTGAGTATTACATATTATATGTCTGTCCTTTTTGAAGGATAAATGTCCTTTTTTTATTGCACGTCTGTCATTTTTCTCCTCAAAGCACCTGGCAACCCTGATTGGAAGGCGGAATTCTGTGCCGGTCAGAAGGAGTCAGTAATAAGGGGGGGAGAGGGACAGGCTACGGCTTTTGGATAAACCAGAGGCGTTTGGACGAAATTTTCTCCTGTGAATAGCCAAAATACCATTGTTCTTTTAAGTATTAATCATTATTTAGTCCCAGAAGTTATATTTTGATTTCGTTAGTGATAAGTATATTGATTGCTGAGCGAACATATATCGATATGTTTTATTTCTTGACGTGATAATGGTGAGGCCCTTGGCGTGATCTTGAATATTGTGACCGTGATTAAGAAATATTTTACAATTTAGTAGAGAAGTTTTTGTTGCTTGCTTTTATATGGATAGATAGGTGTGTGGACGTGATAAATTATATACTGTAATGTGCATTTTTCCTATCAATTTCTTTCACTATTTTAAAAACTGACTTTGGCTGGTTGGAAGCTGATAAAACCAGCGTTGGTATCATTGCTCCTCGTTGGTTAGGCTGTAGTTCAATGGTTCTGGTTTCTTGTTGGTTATTTGGTATCATATGCTACTCGTTGGTTAGGTTGTAGTTTGATGGTTTTAATTTTTTATTCTCTTTTTCAGCCAAGACATTTATCCACAAATTCCATATCGCTAGAAACAGGGCAGTTTTACCCTGTATTTTGAATGGTTAAAAAGAATTTAGCGATTTCCATAATTTGTGCAGTTGTACATTGTATTTGATTGTCCATTGGATGTCATTTTCTTTCATTCTTACCACTAAGGGCGGTAAGACCTTACTCGCCTTCATTGTGTGTCGTATCAGGGGGCTAAAAGCAATAGGTGTGCATGAAATTGTGGGTATTTTGCTGTTATGGATACGTTGTAAACATTTCGTTTGGTAATGTTTTATATATCCATTAGTCAATAACCCATTTATCCTGTTAAGACAGATTAAGTTGGATGGTGTGACGAGAATGGCGGGAGGACATCTTAAGCCTGCAAAAATGTTGTCATTAACAAGACAGGGTCAGGTGACGCTCCATGGTTACTGAAGTCCAAGTGGTTATGGCTCGTTGATGATGGTGACCTAATTAAGTGGTCAGTAATTAGTGTATATAGAGGTTAGTGGCTTTCCCTTGTTCGATTTATGCACTACCCAAAATACGTTATCTATGCTCTGAAATGTCCTGTCCAATTCTCTCTCTCTCTCGAATCAGGTAAAATAATTGCGACCCCAGTACATGATATACACCCGTAAATTTGTTAGGTTAAGCATAAACTTTACACTTTGTGAGGTTATTCAATGCCCTCGAGGTCGCTAATCTTTACCGTATGTTCTCTCTCTCTCTCTCTCTCTCTCTCTCTCTCTCTCTCTTCTCTCTCTCTCTCTCTCTCTCTCTCTCTCTCTCTCTCTCTCTCTCTCTCTCTCTCTCTCTCTCTCTCTCTCTCTCTCTCTCTCTCTCTCTCTCTCTCTCTCTCTCTCTCTCTCTCTCTCTCTCTCTCTCTCTCTCTCTCTCTCTCTCTCTCTCTCTCTCTCTCTCTCTCTCTCTCTCTCTCTCTCCTCTCT
>JAXCGZ010009730.1:40000-88690 GCA_037179515.1 Halocaridina rubra | reverse complement strand
ATTCTATTCTACCCAACTCCCCACACTCTCTTTGTCCCAGCCAACTAGGGAGGGGCACTGTACACAGTTATTAAAGTAAATAAACCAACAGACGTAAAAACAATGATGAGTCCTTATTAATAATAATAATAATAATAATAATAATAATAATAATAATAATAATAATAATAATAATAATCTCCTCCACAATCATCATCAAAGGAAAATTATTGTCGCCAATAATAATAATAATAATAACAATAATAAAAAAAAAAAAAAAAAAAAAAATAATAATAATAATAATAATAATAATAAGATCTACGAAGAATTTTTGGAATAGACATCATGAAAGTGATGCACACTTATATTAAAACCCAGCAGAGAATAGGATATTCATTACACATCTTTTATAATCCCTTCACATGTGACAGGTTATTACACACTCCATCTCTGTTTCTCTTTACAGCCTGACAAAGGCTGTTTTATTTTATAATATATATATATATATATATATATATATATATATATATATATATATATATATATATATATATATATATATATATATATATATATATATTAAAAAAAATCCGCGATGTACTGAATTCGCGATAAGTGAACCGCGATATAGAGAGGGATTACTGTAGTCAGAAAGACTATATTCCTATGAAACAATTCAGATCAAGAAAAAATGACCCTAAATGGATGGACTACAGAATAAAAAATCTTAAAGGCATTAAAAGAGGAATAGACATGAGACTAAAAAAAGGTGAAGAGCAGTTGAGGCTGCAATATATACAGTTAAACAGGGAAGTTAAAAAGAAAGAGTCAAAAAGAAAATACGAAGTTAAAAAGAAAGAGTCGAAAAGAAAATACAAAGTTAAAATAGCAGCAGAAGCTAAAGATAATTCTAAAGGTTTTTATCAACACTATTAGACTAAATTTAAGGAAAAAGTTGAACCAGTTGAAGTAGCCAACGGTCATATCATGGATGATGATGGAAAGATATGTACATGTTTAAATATTTCTTATCTGTATTTACCAATGAAAACTTGGAATATATTCCAGAGTTAGAATCCATATACACAGACAATCCCGATAATATACTTAGTAAGATAAATATTACGAGGGAGGATGTAATAAAAGAAATAGATAAATTAAAGGCTCATGAAATTTACGATGAAATTTATGTTAGAGTATTAAAGGAGTGCAAAGCAGAACTTATTAGTCCACTAACTACATTATTCAACATTTCAGTAAAATTAGGATTGGAACCCAAGGAGTGGAAACTGGCAGATGTGGTACCAATATTTAAAAAAAGGAACAACTTAAAAAGAAAAACTATAGACCTGTAAGCTTAACGTCAACAGTCAGTAAGATTCTAGAATCCATCATTGCCAATAAAATGAAGGAACATCTAGAATTACACAGACTGATAAAACTCTCACAACACGGGTTTCTGAAGGGCTTTTCATGTCTTACAAACTTACTATTTACTCAGAAGTTTACAAGGCAGTAGATAGTGGCAAAGAGTATGATACAAAATATCTAGAATTTAGTAAAGCTTTTGATAGAGTTCCTCATAAATGATTACTTAAAAAGCTTGAAGCTCATGGTATAGGAGGGGATGTCTCAGATGGATCAAAGAATGGCTAATGGACAGGAAACAGAGGGTTTGCATAAATGGAGAGAAATTGGAGTGGGGCTCAATTACAAGCGGGGTACCACAAGGCTCAGTACTTGGGCCTCTATTATTCATCATATATCTAAATGATCTGGATTTGGATATCAGTAGTAACCTAAGTACATTCGCAGATGACACTATAATGGGTAGAATTATAAATGGATAAGAAGATATTCGTGCTTTACAAGATCTAAATAAATTATTTGAATGGTCAGAGAAGTGGCAAATGGAATTTAATGTTGAAAAATGTAAAGTAGTAAAATGGGGTACAATAATAGACAATAGGAATTATAAGCTGAATAACGATGAACTCATGAGCTCTCAGTGTGAGAGGGATTTAGGTGTTCTTGTGAGTGGTAATCTTAAGCCAAGAAAGCAATGTACTGCAGTCAGAAATAAAGAAAACAGAATTTTAGGATTTATCTCAAGAAGTGTTAGCATACGATGGAAAAGGTTATTTTACAACTCTATCTTGCATTACTTAGGCCCCATATGTATTGTACTGTGCAATTCTGGTCCCCCTATTATAGGATGGAAATTGAATCCTTGGAGAGATTGCAGCAAAGAATGACCAAGATGATACACAATATCAGAAATCTCTCATATGAAGACAGGCTAAAAAACTTAATCTGCACTCTCTAAAGAGGTGCAGAGCCAGGGGGGAAATGATTGAGGTGTATAAAGGGTTAAAGGGATTAACAAGGGTGATATTAATAAAGTTTTAAATATTCATGATCAAACCAGAACTCGAAATAATGGGCTTAAACTTGATAAATTTAGGTTCAGAAAGGAAACTGGTAAAAACTGGTTGGTAATAGAGCAGCTAATACATGGAACAGGTTTTCTAGTAGTATAATAAATGCCAATACCTTAGACACCTTCATATGTACGTTAGAAGGGAGGGTATGATTGGGTTAGTACTTTGTGCTTAGCGACCCCCGCACCTATACCTGAGCCTTGGTACCTATAGTTCCCCTCTGACTGCGGATACAAGGTAGGGCAGCAGGACGTAACATGTTCCCCCTCTAGCTGTGGGAAAATGTTGGTGAGGAGGACTAACACTAATAGACAACGATCCCAATGAAGGCTAGCGGTACAGAGGGCGTTTGACAAACGGACAAATATGATAAGTATTAGTTGGGAAAAGGAAAAAAAAAAAAAAAAAGAGAGTAAAATAAAATAAGTTAGACACGCTGAGATCATCAGTCAAGAATGGAGCTGCCTCATGTGTGGCAGTAGGCATGTTGCAGAGTCTTCTTTTCTTATGTGGAGCCATTACAGATTCTCCATATATTATAACAGTAGCAAACACAGCTGTTCTGTATTTATATTTATCAAGTTAATGGCTTTTTTTTTTTTACACAGTATGTGTATATATTGAAAAATAATACTGTACTGTACAGTACCTGTATATAATAGTGTACATATTATTTGGTATTATTAATTTTAAAATTTAGTATTAAGATTAGCTTAAGTATTTTTCTCTGTTTTGTATTTTTTTTCAGACTGCATGTGTTGTTTTATTACACTGTACAGTACATGTATACTGTACTGTACAGTACCTGTATATAACAGTGTACATATTATTCAATAATGTTAATTTTAAAGTTTAATGTTAAGATTAGTTTAAGTATTTTTCTATGTGCTTTGTATTTTTTCAGACTGTATATGTTTTTTTATAATACTGTACATTACATGTATACTGTACTGTACAGTACCTGTATATAACAGTGTACATATTATTCAGTAATGTTAATTTTAAAGTTTAGTATTAAGATTCACTTTAGTATAAAAATTCATTAATACTGAATACTTTATGTTTTGTGTAGTAGTTAAGTGTCTTAAGCCTAAGTACTGTACAGTACATTTTTTAAGGGGAGCAGCCGGATGGGGGAGGTTTGAGGTGAAAATATCACTCTCTGGGGAAAAAAAATATTCCAGACAGAGCTTCACCATCTGGCAACACTCTGAGGAAGATTTACACTTATATTCACTATATCTTCCGAGTTATGGCCTGAAATATAACACCTACTCTGTGTATTTTTTCATCTTGCACAGTGGTATGTGTAACAATTTTATATGTTGTATAAAAACAGCATATATATTGATGAAATGCTTGAAAACATAGCTCTTTTGGGCAACATAGGCTCCCTCTCGGTCTCAGGCGAGTAGGTTGGTCACTGGGATACGCCAGTGCGCCTCTGTTCTCATAAATGAGGAGGTGTATGTACTGCTTTCCGTCCACAACTTTCCACCTGCTGTCTTGCCTACCGCCAGCAAACCAGAACACGCTAAGATCATTCCAAATTGCCTAAATATTTGGGAGGAAGAGGCAACTTTCTGTTGCAAAAGATAAGAGGAAATCAGAACAGAACAAGCACAGAAAAGTAGAAATAAGGCTTGATGGCACACTTGCGTTGCCTCCCAAAGCTCCCCAGAGACCAGTGACTCCCTCCCACGGTCACACCTCTGCTGCCCAGCAAGACATCCCAGTGTCCAGAGAATCAGTCTCGTCTGTTCCATTTACTTCTTAGGAGCATGATAAATCAAGATATGATACACGATCAACATTATTAGAAGGAACAGAAGAGGAACCTGACAGCAAAAATGTAGTGATTATCACCAGCAAGCAGAGACTGAACAAACTTTTATCAGTGCGTTGTCCCTGCAAGAATGAGAATACCTTCCTCACATATCAACCAGATGGATCTGAAGTAAGAGAAAATCTGGAATGCGCTGCCTGTGGCCATGTTGAATCACCAACTCCAGCAACAGCAACTACACCAACCAAAGCTTCGCTGAAGGCACCTGTTTACAAGACCAATACCCACTTTGCTTACTTGTCTATCATTGAGGACTTAGAATTGGCAGGAGTGAAAAGACTACAAGGAGCCCTTGGAATGAAGCCAATGGGAAACTCCAAGCACTATAGGTATCTCCTGCAAGTGTACACTGCAATGGCTACCCATGAAGAAGTATGCAAGTTCTATGCACAGCACACCTGCAATGTTCCTGATGCCAGATGTATCCTCAGCATTGATATCTCATATGATGAAACGTGGATGAAAAGAGGCCACACCTCCAAAGTGGGAATGGGTGTCATCATCGAGGTCATGACTGGATTTGTTATTAATTTCCAAGTTTTCTCAAAGTTCTGTCAGGCCTGCACAAAAAAGGAGATTGAACTGGAGATACAGGAGATCACTAAAGAGGAATATATGAAGTGGAAACAGGGACATATTTCACAAAGTACAAAAATTTATTAAAGTATATCAGCTGGCATGGAGGCGGAGGCTGCAGTAAAGCTGTTTAGAAGATCAAAAGAGCTAAAGTTTCGTTATGTCAGCTTCATGGGAGATAAGAGATTCTAGTGCCTATATTGCAGTGACTGCAATGAATAATGGAAATGGACCCTATCAAGACCATCAGGTACAGAAAATAGAGTGAATAAATCACGTCCAAAACCGAATGGGGACAAGACTCAGGAAGCTTCGTGATGAAGAGAAGGTGGATGTAACAACGAAGTCAGGCAGCAGAATGAGAAGTCTTCTAGCAGGAAAAAACAAGTGGTCTGACAAGATCATACCTACTCTCACCAACTACTGTGGAAAGTCCATCAGATCGAATGTTAGAAAATCATACTTGGAGACGAAGAAGATCATGTGCACATATCATAATGTCTTCAGCACTCAAGAGCAGCCTCGCCATGGCTTGTGTCCAGCTGGAAAAGAGTCATGGTGCTTCTACTAATGCATTCTTGCAGAAGGAGTACCTCATTAAAATATATAGCACAAGCCAGGATCTGTGATCATCAATGTGTCTAAAGAAGCATAAAAGATGATTAAGGATATTTTTTAATCCTTATCGAGAAATGACCTGCTGGAGAGATGTGTTAGAGGACTAACACAAAATGCGAATGAAAGTTTTCTTTAAAAGATGTGGGCTCGAGCCCATAAATTAATGTTTTCTGGTCATTCAAGACTCACCTTTGTAGCATCCACAGCTGTGCTGGATCGCAAATTTGGATTTCGGAAGGCATCCCTCCTCACTGCAATGAACACTGGCTTAAAAAGTCTTCGGCAAACTTTCGATCTTCAGGACACTGACCGCAGAAGACATGTAATGAACAATAAGAGGAAACTACCCAAGAAGGAAGATACGACAGGATATGCTGGAGGAGAATACTGAAGAAAACATGGCAACAAATAGGAGCTTTGGCAACTCTGACACCCTCTTGAAAGAGATAATAGCCAAAATGGGGGGGACCAGGAGCCTGAAGTAATTATAACTTGCTAACATTCAACAAGTCCTGCATGTTTGTAATAAGGAGAAACTGTAAATGCTTATCTGATATGAAAAAAAGGATAGATAAATGCATCTAATGATATACAGAAACAGACGTTATAGACCAGGAAAGCAGTCTTGAAAAGTATTCAAAACTTTAACAGTTACATATCTCAAAACATGATTTCTTCACTTTTGAAATCTATCTGCTCAGCCATTTATGCATCGATTTCAATGAAACAAAAACTCAACAAAAGGAGAAAGATAGTATTTTAACATAATGAAATATTTTCAAAATTAATGGCACAAAAAGTTATGAAAATATTTTTTAGCATATTTCTCAGAATTTTTGAAACTAAGAGGAAAACAATATTTTCGACAAATGAGACCAGATATAAAAATAAAATGGCGTTGTTACACCAAAGACCATGGAATGACCATTCCTTCACGTGAAGCACATGACTGTACAATACAAACTATAGGAGGAGATAGATTAAAAAAAAAAAAATAGATTTTGGAGGGGGGAGGAGGTTGGCAAATGTGGGGAGGAGGTAGAGGAACTTCTGGACAGCAGAGCTTATCTATATAGTGGTATTGACCTCCCATAATATTTTCATCTCAATACAACGAGTAATAAAAAAAAAAAAAAATCGGCAACTCCTCTTACCCTAAATACAACTTATGAACATACTTCTGTAACCTAACTCATTCGTAAGTAAGGGAGTGTATATATATATATATATATATATATATATATATATATATATATATATATATATATATATATATATATATATATATATATATATATATATATATATATATATATATATATATATAATATATATATATATATATATATATATATACAGCAATCCCTCGCTATATCACGATTCACCTACTGCAAATTCAGTGCAGCGAGAATTTTTTTGGCGAGCAAAAAATAATAAATAAAAAATAAATAAATTATGATTGTGACACCAGGACTGGCCAATAAGTAATAAAATAAAACAGCCTTTATCGGGCCTAGGCACGAAGAATACATAAAGAGACACAGAGATGGAGAGTGTAACAACCTGTCATGTGTGAAGGGATTATAAAAGATGTGTAATGAATATCGAAGAATATTCAGTGTAGTTGGTGCCATGAGCCAACCTACTACTGGATACATATTGTTTATTTTATATCGCAGATTGTCTGGATAGTGTTGCCTCACTTATCGCGGTAGTTCGGTTCCGGGACCCGGTGCGAACCAGAAAATCCGCGAAGTAGGATTAGCCTATATGTACATAGATATTTTAATATATTTTTACGTTTACACTGTATACTCTGTCCCTGTACTGTTAACATACCACCCTTTACTTCATAGATAACAGCATGCAAGCGTAAATTTATATGAAAGTGATAGGAAAACTTACCATGAATGTGATGATGACGTGACATACATACTCATTTACAATTATTTTTTCGTTTATGTACTGTATAAACTCTCCCTGCACTGTTAAAAAAACACCCTTAACATTATAGATAACAGCAAGCAACATAAATTTTTATGAAAGTGATAGGAAAACTTACCATGAATGTGATGATGACGTGACATACATACTCATTTACAATTATTTTTTCGTTTACATACTGTATAAACCCTCCCTGCACTGTTAAAAAAACACCCTTTACATTATAAATAACAGCAAGCAACGTAAATTTTTATGAAAGTGATAGATAAAATTACGGTGAATGAGGTGATGATGATGTGACATACATACTCATTTACAATTATTTTTTCGTTTACGTACTGTATAAACCCTCCTTGCACTGTTAAAAAAACACCCTTTACATTATAAATAACAGCAAGCAACGTAAATTTTTATGAAAGTGATAGGAAAACTTACCGTGAATGTGATGATGACGTGACATACATACTCATATACAATTATTTTTTTGTTTACGTACTGTATAAACCCTCCCTGCACTGTTAAAAAAACACCCTTTACATTATAAATAACAGCAAGCAACGTAAATTTTTATGAATGTGACAGATAAAATTACGATGAATGAGGTGATGATGACGTGACACACATACTCATTTACAATTATTTTTTCGTTTACGAACTGTATAAACCCTCCCTGTACTGTTAAAAAAACACCCTTTACATTATAAATAACAGCATGCAACGTAAATTTCAATAAATTTTTTTTTCTTCAATATTTTAATATTTTTGCGTATACCCATAAAATAAAATAATAATTTATAAAAAAAAACGCGATAGAGTGAGAACGCGAACCAAGAAACGCGAATAACCGGGGTAACACTGTATATGCTATTTTTGAGCATGATGATGCAAACGTTTTGCTGCCTCCATATCAGCTGATGCACATTCGCATGCTATTTCCCTGACGATATTATATCGAAAGTTTGTTTGCTGCTTGTTCTTAATGCTTTTTTTTAATTTTCTTCATAATATTCAATTGCATTAAGCGGTAGAAGAGGAGGAGGATGTGGGAGAACAAACCTCTAACCAAAATGTTTTGCCGCTTCCATATCAACTAATGCTTATCACCATTCAGGCACATCTTACTCATAAAATATTTATTTACTCACCCTATTTAGGGTTTATCTAATTTTCAAGATTATAGTATTATTAATATTCCTTGGTTCTAAACATTATTCTATCTTCACGAAATATCGACAATGCTGCACGAAATTTTAAGGTAATCAAAGTCAGCTGAGAGAAAAAGAAATCGTTACAAAGAAAACGTATATGGTACGGTACATGGGAAACTTAAATGAAATATATTCTCTACACGCTATTTCCCTGACGATATTACATCGCAAGTTTGTTTGTTGTTGTTTGTTCTTAATGTTCTTTTTCAATTCTCTTCATAATATTCGATCAAATTAAGCAGTAGAAGAGGAGGAGGATGCAGGCGAAAAAACCTCTATCTGCAAGCGTTTTGGCGCTTCCGTATCAGCTGATACACCCTCGCATGCTATTTCCCTGATGATATTATATCAAAAGTTTGTTTGCTGTTTGTTCTTAATGCTTTTTTCAATTCTCTTCATAATATTCGATTGAATTAAGCGGTAGAGGAGGAGGAGGATGCGGGAGAACGAACCTCTATCTGCAAACGTTTTGGCGCTTTTGTATAGGCTGATACACCCTCACACGCTATTTCCCTGATGATATTATATAGCAAGAGTGTTTGCTGTTTGTTCTTGATGCTTTTTTTCAATTCTCTTCTTAATATTCGATCGCATTAAGCAGTAGAAGAGGAGGAGGATGCGGGAGAACGAACCTCTAGCCAAAATGTTTTGCCGCTTGCATCAGCTGATGCTTCTTCAGGCACAATGTCTTACTCATAAAATACTTGTTTACTCACCCTATTTGGGGTTTATCTAATTATCAAGATTATAGTATTATTAATATTCCTTGGTTCTAAACATTATTCTATCTATCGAACATGCTGCACAAAATCTCAACGTAAATAGTGTCAGCTGAGAGAAAAAGAAAATGTATACAATTCGTTCAAAGAAAACGTATATTTTACTGTATATGGGAAACTTAAATTAAATACATATATTCTCTACACGCAATTTCCCTGACGATATTATATCGAAAGTTTGTTTGCTGTTTGTTCTTAATGCTTTTTTTCAATCTTCATAATATCACGTTCATATAAATTTAAGCTTGTGCGCTGTTATTAATAAAGTAAAAGGTGGTTTGTTAACAGTGCAGGGACGATTTATACATTAAAGGTAAAAATAAATGTAAAATACTTATAATAAATATGGTGCTCCAACTTCGCGAATTTTCACCTATTGCGGCGGGTCCCGGAACCGAACCCCCACGAGAAATGAGGGAGCACTGTATATATATAAATATATATATATATATATATATATATATATATATATATATATATATATATATATATATATATATATATATATATATATATATATATATATATATATATATATATATATATATATATATATATATATATAATTATATATATATATATATATATTATATATATATATATATATATATATATATATATATATATATATATATATATATATATATATATATATATATATATATATAATATATATATATATATATATATATATGAATAATTTTTTTACCCTGACCGGGACTTGAACCTAGGACTTATAATTACTGAGTCAAGGCGCTACCAACTACACCACAGAAGGTTAAAAGGAATCCAACCTTATACTTTGAACACATTCTATCTGAATACCACTATGTTCATACTACAGATTCCCCAACCTCACTCGTGGCTTCATTTTCACATTTAATTCAATTGCAATCTCATTCGGGTCCAACAATAACAAAATAAGTACATTACATATGTGAAAACATGAATCATTATTTTACACCGACCGGGATTTGAACCTAGGACTTATAATTACTAAGTCAAGGCACTACCAACTACGCCACAAAAGGTTAAAAGGAATCCAACCTTACAGCTTATATCTGCTATACTTAGGAATGACTGCATTCTATCTAAATGCCACTATGTTCATATTACAGATATGAACATAAGTACACCTTGTTCCTTTTATACGCGATTTTTGTATACATGAAATTGCAATAACGCCCCCAAAAAATACTAGTAAAGAAATTCAAATTTCGTGAATAAGGCCCCCCCATTTTTTTTTTTTTTAAGTAAATAAGTGCCCACGGACGCTTCTTCCACGAGTACAAAGAGGATTACGATAAGAAAAGATCATCATTATACATTATATATACACCCACCCTACCTCTGTCATATGTCTATCTAATCTACATTTGAAGGTGACTAAGGTATTGGCATTTATTATCCTACTAGGAATCCTGTTCCATGTATCAGCTACTCTACGGTATCACCAAACCAATTTTCACCAATTTCCCTTCTGAACCTAAATTTATCAAGTTTAAATCCATTACCCATTATGAGTTCTGGTTTGATCATGAATTTTTAAAACTTTATTAATATCCCCTTGGTAACCCCTTTAAACCACCCACCCTACCTCTGTCATATGTCTATCTAATCTACATTTGAAGGTGTCTAAGGTATTGGCATTTATTATCCTACTAGGAATCCTGTTCCATGAATCAGCTACTCTACGGTATTACCATACCAATTTTCACCAATTTCCCTTCTGAACCTAACTTTATCAAGATTAAATCCATTACCCATTACGAGTTCTGGTTTGATCATTAATTTTTAAAACTTTATTAATATCACCCTTGTTAATCCCTTTAAACCATTTATACATCTCAATCATATCCCCCCTAACTCTGCACCTCTCTAGAGAATGTAGAATAAGTTTGTTTAATCTGTCATATGGTAGATTTAGGCATTGCATAAATAATTTTTTTTCCGGTTTTAATCTTGCTTTGGTTATTTATAATTTTTATTTTATCTTTGTTTTCATTTGCAGATAGAAGTTCGTTCTCCTGCATCCTCCTCCTCTTCTACCGCATAAGTTACTTGCTAACAGCCACCATGCATGTCCCAGTGTACTGTATGATTGTTGCCCACTGCATAATAGAGTACAGTACAGTAATGTATGTTAATTTCTAGCTGTAGAGTGAATATGAATATCTTTTGTATACTCTTAAAAATAGATACAGGGCTTTCTGCTTTGCTATGTACTTATATCTTTGGCATGGTGTGTCTATGTAAGGTTTGGAATGTATCTATGCCCTATATCATTGTTTCCTATAGAAAATGACTCTTTTTTTACGCGATTTTCCATTTACCCGACACTTCTGAGAACTTATCTGGTCGTTATTCTGAGAAATAGGTATATAGCAGATATAAGCTATAAGGTTGGATTCCTTTTAACCTTCTGTGGTGTAGTTGGTAGCGCCTTGACTATATATATATATATATATATATATATATATATATATATATATATATATATATATATATATATATATATATATATATATATATATATATATATATATATATATATATATATATATATATAGGTAGGAAAAGCCCAATAACCAAAACAACGAAAATATATATATAAAAAGGTGGCCAGTTTGGGTCACGAAATTAATAAGTACTTTTTATATATACTACAGCTGAAAGTTTTTTGAACTTAAATAGGTCTGTCCAGGACTGTTCGATGTTAAGACTTCCTTCAGTTACGGTTCTTTTTCTATGCCTACAGCTACACTGAATATTCTCGGATATTCATTATACATCTTTTATTATCCCTTCACATCTGACAAGTCATTACACTCTCCATCTCTGTTTCTCTTTACTTTTTGTCTTCTTCGAGCCCAGGCCTGATGAGGGCTGTTTTATTTTACTATTTTTTTTTGGCCTGTCCTGGTGTCACAATCAGAAATATATATATATATATATATATATATATATATATATATATATATATATATATATATATATATATATATATATATATATATATATATATATATATATATATATATATATATATATATATATATATATATATTTTCGTTGTTTTATTTAATGGGCTTTTATTACCATTTTAGACTGTATATTAACAGTTTAGTGTTATTAATATATATATATATATATATATATATATATATATATATATATATATATATATATATATATATATATATATATATATATATATATATATATATATATATATATATATATATATATATATATATATATATATATATATATACACAAGTATACCTCGGCTTAAGTCGTTTCAAGTTAAGTCGGTCTCGATTATATGTCGGTTTTCAAAAATACATATGGAAAAATAAAAAAAAATTTAAATAAAGTTTACGTCATTATAATCAACTTTATGTCTGTCCGCTACATATATTGGAATCATAATATCACTAGAAAACCATTAAAAGCATATGAAATCATGTTACTGCACAATAAATAAAAACAAAAGCACATAAAATCATGTTATTGTACAATAAATAAGAATGAGAGCATATAAAATCTTATTAAAATACGTACAGTAGTTCCAGTATCTACCGTTAGGCGTCGTCACTCGTCATTCCCGCAAAACCGCTATTGATTTGAATTGATTAGTTTATGCACGGTATACATCTGTTTATCTACTACTCTCATTCTCATTCATTTGTGACCTTATATTTTGCCCCCATGGCACCTAAGAAAATTCCTAGTGCAAGTGCTAAGCGTCATGCTGTAACGCTGGACGATAAACTGGCAATGATCGGTTATTATGAAGAAAATTGAAAAAAAGCAAAGTTACTTTTAATATAATATTGTCAGGGAAACAGCGTGTGAGGGTGCATCAGCTGATACAGAAGTAGCAAAACGTTTGCCAATAGAGGTTCGTTCTCCCGCATCCTACTCCTCTTCTACCATTTAATGCAACCGGATATTATGAAGAAAATTTAATAAAAGCTTTAAGAACAAAAAGCAAACATATTTTTAATATAATATTGTCAGGGAAATAGCGTGTGAGGGTGCATCAGCTGATACGAAAGTAGCAAATCGTTTGCCGACAGAGTTTCGTTCTCCCACATTCTACTCCTCTTCTACCGCTTAATGCAATCGGATATTATGAAGAAAATTTAATAAAAGCATTAAGAACAAACAGCAAACATATTTTTAATATAATATCGTCAGGGAAATAGCGTGTGAGGGTGCATCAGCTATTACGGAAGTAGCAAAACGTTTGCCGATGGAGGTTCATTCTCCCGCATCCTACTCCTCTTCTACCGCTTAATGCAATCAGATATTATGAAGAAAATTTAATAAAAGCATTAAGAACAAACAGCAAACATATTTTTAATATAATATCGTCAGGGAAATAGCATGTGAGTGTGCATCAGCTGATACGGAAGTAGCAACACGTTTGCTGATAGAGGTTCATTCTCCCGCATCCTACTCATCTTCTACAGCTTAATGCGATCGGATATTATGAAGAAAATTTAAAAAAAGCATTAAGAACAAACAGTAAACATATTATTAATATAATATTGTCAGGGAAATAGCGTGTGCAGGCGCATCACCTGATCCGGAAGTGTGACAAAACGTATGCATCCTTGTCCTCACTGCAACCATCAGTGTTGTCAGAATACATAAATGAGAGAAATGATAAATATAAAAAACATACATGTAAGCTGGTAAGTTATTTCAAGTATCTTAAAGATGAAGTACATTTTTATTTAAATTACAGTACTACCATCTTGTAATTAAAATATATCTTAAATTGTACCATACATTTGAAAATAAAAACATCCGCTTTATCTGGCAACACTGGCCACCATGCACGTCCCATGCTAAGCCTGTTGCCAACAGCATAATAGAGTTCATTAATTTGTTTACTGTACATAAATTTAAAAATAAAGATACTACCTGCCCAACATGTGAACAATGTGAAGAGAGCCTAGAACATTTTCTACTCTTTTGTGAAGCATATGCACAAATAAGAACAGAATATAGTTTTTTAGCACAACCATATATAGAAAAGAAAATTAAAATAATTGCTAATATATTGTTATTTAGATATTGTAGTGAAAAAGACGTCAAAGAAAGAATAAATTTATAAAAAGAATTTGTGGAAAAATAAATCTAATAATAAAAACCACACAAACAATTTAGCAAAGCAAAACCAAAACTTGGGAGCCGTTGCAAAAGGCATATCCCACCCAACTATATTACGATTTAAGTCGTCTCCCCTGGAACCAATTAACGACATTGGGTGAGGTATATATATATATATATATATATATATATATATATATATATATATATATATATATATATATATATATATATATATATATATATATATATATATATATATATATATATATATATATATATATATATATATATATATATATATATATATATATATATTTACAAATAAGCACATTACATATGTGAAAACATGAATCATTTTTTACCCCGACCGGGACTCGAACCTAGGACTTATGATTACTAAGTCAAGGCGCTACCACTACACCACAGAAGGTTAAAAGGAATCCAACCTTATAGCTTATATCTGCTATACTTAGGAATGAACGCATTCTAACTGAATGCCACTATGTTCATATTACAGATTCCCCAACCTCACTCGTGGCTTCATTTTAGCATTTAATTCAATTCCCAATCTCATTCGGACCATGAAATACAAATAAGCACATTACATATGTGAAAATTTGAATCATATTTTACCCCGACCGGGACTCGAACCTAGGACTTATGATTACTAAGTCAAGGCGCTACCACTACACCACAGAAGGTTAAAAGGAATCCAACCTTATAGCTTATATCTGCTATACTTAGGAATGACCGCATTCTAAATGAATGCCACTATGTTCATATTACAGATTCCCCAACCTCACTCGTGGCTTCATTTTAGCATTTAATTCAAGTCCCAATCTCATTCGGGTCATGAAATACAAATAAGCACATTACATAGGTGAAAACATGAATCATTTTTTACCCCGACCGGGACTCGAACCTAGCACTTATGATTACTAAGTCAAGGCGCTACCACTACACCACAGAAGGTTAAAAGGAATCCAACCTTATAGCTTATATCTGCTATACTTAGGAATGAACGCATTCTAACTGAATGCCACTATGTTCATATTACAGATTCCCCAACCTCACTCGTGGCTTCATTTTAGCATTTAATTCAATTCCCAATCTCATTCGGGCCATGAAATACAAACAAGCACATTAAATATATGAAAACATGAATCATTTTTTACCCCGACCGGGACTCGAACATAGGACTTATGATTACTAAGTCAAGGCGCTACCACTACACCACAGACGGTTAAAAGGAATCCAACCTTATAGCTTATATCTGCTATACTTAAGAATAAACGCATTCTAACTGAATGCCACTATGTTCATATTACAGATTCCCCAACCTCACTCGTGGCTTCATTTTAGCATTTAATTCAATTCCCAATCTCATTCGGGCCATGAAATACAAATAAGCACATTACATATGTGAAAACATGAATCATTTTTTACCCCGACCGGGACTCGAACCTAGGACTTATGATTACTAAGTCAAGGTGCTACCACTACACCACAGAAGGTTAAAAGGAATCCAACCTTATAGCTTATATTTGCTATACTTAGGAATGAACGCATTCTAACTGAATGCCACTATGTTCATATTACAGATTCCCCAACCTCACTCGTGGCTTCATTTTAGCATTTAATTCAATTCCCAATCTCATTCGGGCCATTATTTGTAATTCATGGCCTGAATGAGATTGGGAATTGAATTAAATGCTAAAATGAAGCCACGAGTGAGGTTGGGGAATCTGTAATATGAAAATAGTGGCATTCAGTTAGAATGCGTTCATTCCTAAGTATAGCAGATATAAGCTATAAGGTTGGATTCCTTTTAACCTTCTGTGGTGTAGTGGTAGCGCCTTGACTTAGTAATCATAAGTGCTAGGTTCGAGTCCCGGTCGGGGTAAAAAATGATTCATGTTTTCACATATGTAATGTGCTTATTTGTATTTCATGGCCTGAATGAGATTGGGAATTGAATTAAATGCTAAAATGAAGCCACGAGTGAGGTTGGGGAATCTGTAATATGAACATAGTGGCATTCAGTTAGAATGCGTTCATTCCTAAGTATAGCAGATATAAGCTATAAGGTTGGATTCCTCTTAACCTTCTGTGGTGTAGTGGTAGCGCCTTGACTTAGTAATCATAAGTCCTAGGTTCGAGTCCCGGTCGGGGTAAAAAAAAATTCATATATATATATATATATATATATATATATATATATATATATATATATATATATATATATATATATATATATATATATATATATATATATATATATATATATATATATATATACCTTGGCTGTTTCCCCCTTTAATTGGGGGGTAGCCGACATCAAGGAAGGAAAACTGGGGAGAAGTTATTCTCCCCTCTACTCCCCTTCTTCTTTGACGTCTCGCAGGAGGTTGATACAAGGGGGGGGATTCCCAGTCCCCCCGCCCCGTCCACTTTTAGTCGCCTTTTACGACACGCAGGGAATACGGTGAGGCTATTCTTTGATATTGTGCCCGCCCCACAGGGCACTTTTATTTGGGCGTGCAAAGCGGACAGACTGCACTGGCACTCCCTCCCGTCTGCCCGAGCCTTCCTCAGCAGCAGGCGTGGTGGTGTAGAATAGCAGCGGCCTTCCCGCTCCTTCCCCACCCTGGCCGCGTCTCGGAGAGTGATAAATATGAAAGATAGAAAAATGTTGTAGGAGGAATAACGAGAGAGAGAGAGATATATATATATATATATATATATATATATATATATATATATATATATATATATATATATATATATATATATATATATATATATATATATATATATATATATATATATATATATATATATATATATATATATATATATATATATATATATATATATATATATATATATATATACACACATAAACATATATATATACATATACAAAATACACACACATATATATATATATATATATATATATATATATATATATATATATATATATATATATATATATATATATATATATATATATATATATATATATATATATATATATATATATATATATATATATATATATATACACAGTGTTACCCCAGTTATTCGCGCTTCTTGGTTCGCTTTCTCACTCTATCGCATTTTCTTTTTGGATAAATTATTATTTTATTTCATGGGTATATGCAAAAATATTAAAATATTAAAAAAAGAAATTCTCAGTATTTTCATTTTTTTTTATTGAAAACATATTTCATTATCTAATTGATAAAAAAAAAATATTTCCCAGCCTACGAATAATAAAACAGTAAAAAATAGTAAAAAACATAAATGTAGATAGATAGATACGTTTATTGACCACCTCTTTTGAAAAGTACAGTATAATCTTTACAAAAGGAATATTTGGTCCAAATTACAATGAATAAATACAATAGATTTTGTACAATCATCAAATAAGTAGATGAATTTTAAATTAATATACACTGTACTAATAATTGAATGATATACATACGTACAGTATAACTCACAGTATTGCATCATACGAAATAGTGTTCGATAGCGTACAATGTATTGGGGTCGCAGCTACGTGAGCTAGCATATATATTTATATTTCCAGTTGTTTCATGATTTTATCGATAAAAAAAATGTATTTATTAGCCTAAGAATAATAAAATAGTAAAAAATATAAATACTAACAGTATTGCAACATGTAAAATACGATACCGCTATCAGCGTTTTGGACAAAGACTCGTTCAGTCTAACTCACGTTTTGCTTGTGTTCGGTAGCGTACAATGTATTGGGGTCGAAGCTACATGAGCTAGCATATATATCTATATTTCCAGTAGTTTCATGATTTTATTGATAAAAAAAAAACGTATTTCTTAGCCTAAGAATAATATAACAGTAAAAAATAGTAAAAAACATAAATACTAACAGTATTGCAACATGTAAAATACGATACCGCTATCAGCGTTTCGGACAAAGGCTTCCACCATCTTCCATTGTCTCGCCTCACTTGTGTGCGCCATTCATGTTGTGCTAATTATTATTAATATGTTTTGCTTGTGATTTTTGTACTCGCATATTTTAACCTTTGCAATGCCTCCCAAGCATCTTTCACCTTCTAAGGCTTCTTGTAGTGTACCTAAGCGGCAAAGAAAAATGTTAACCATTGTAGATAAAGTGAAACTCTTAGATATGTTGAAAGAAGGAAAAAAGTTTGTGGATGTCGGCCGCTATTTTACGTAAACGTAAAAATTATTGTAAAATATGGAACCTATGTATGTCAAGTCATCATCACCTCATTCATGGTAAGTTTTCCTATCACTTTCATAAAAAAATTACGTTGTTTGCTGTTATTTATAATGTAAAGGGTGTTTTTTTAGCAGTACAGGGAGGGTTTATACAGTGTAAACGTAACAATACATTAAAATATCTATGTATATATAGGCTGATCCTACTCCGCGGATTTCCGGGTTCGCGCCGGGTCCCGGAACCGAACTACTACGATAAGTGAGGCAACACTGTATATATATATATATATATATATATATATATATATATATATATATATATATATATATATATATATATATATATATATATATATATATATATATATATATATATATATATATATATATATATATATATATATATATATATATATATATATATATATATATATATATATATATATATATATATATATATATATATATATATATATATATATATATATATATATATATATATATATATATATATATATATATATATATATATATATATATATATATATATATGCCTTGGATATATTAGATAAAAAAGATCTCACTGTAGAGCGTGCAGGCTTGACGTACTGAAGGGTCATACAAGTTGTTGCCTGCTACAATGAACTTCTGCAAAAAAAAGAGGAGGATTGCACAGCAGGCAACTCTTCATACCTACTTCTCATCCAAAACAAGTGATTCTGATGACCCTCAATCCAGTATATCTAAGAAGCATGAATCCCAACCACATACAGGGGTTAGCTCTCCCACTTCCTCCTCCTCTTTTCCTCCCTCTCCTACCACTTAAATCACCTGCTCACCGCTAACACACACATCCCAGTATGCCTGTTGCCCACCATATATAGAGTGAGTTAATTTGTTTAATTTTTTGTTTATTTACGTATCTTTAATTCTGTACGTTTATTTTTATCTTACATATGTATTTTAGCTTGCTTATGTTCTTGTAAACTATGTTTATCTAGCTAATTTCTTTGGTAGATTGTGTTTATACACGCTTGTGGAATGTAACGACCTATTAACATTATTTATTATGGAAATATACTCTTTAAATTACACGAAATATGAATTGTCTGAGCCTTTTGGGACCCTATTCTCGTGAAAAAAAAGAAGAGACTGTAAAAAATATATATGATTCCATTTCACGAGAAAAACGTGAATATTGTAAATGTGAATGGCGATGGCTACGTAAGGAAATTGAAAGAAATTTTGAAATCCTTAGTACTTTCAAGTGTATTACTTATTTTCAAAGGAATCTGATTTGCACAAACGAATGAAGCGATGCATATACACATACAAAAAGCAGGAGAAAAAAAATTAGCAACTCATCAAAGGAAATCATGTGCTTGACCATTCCAATACATGTTTTTGCCGTGGTCAAGGCGTGAAACCAGGTAAAATAGACACAGTCAGTGGTAGGAGGATGGTAAGGTAATGAGAATGGGTACAAGTGCAAGAAGGCCCAAGCTTGACTACTCGGTGGCTGGAGTACAACTTCAGGAGACAGAAAATGAGAGAGATCTAGGAGTAAACATATTGGCAGATTTGTCTCCAGAAATACATATAAATGGCGTAGTAAGGGCAGCATATGCATTCTTATCAAATGTAAGGGTAGCCTTCAGGCACATGGACAAGGAAATGTTCAGAAATATTTATGTAACCTATGTGAGGCCAAAACTCGAATATGCAGCCCCCTTTTGGAATCCGCACTTGAAAAAGCACATAGCTAAGCTTGAAAAAGTTCAAAGACATGCCACAAAACTGGTGCCAGAAATACGCAATCTCGGTTATGATGAGAGGCTGAGGGAATTAGACTTGCCATCACTCGAAGCTAGAAGAGTAAGGGGGGATATGGTGACAGTCTTTAAATTCCTTCATGGTTATGATAGAGTGGATAGGGATCGATATTTCGATATGGCTGGCTCTAGAACTAGAGGTCATAGTTTGAAGCTTCGGAAGAAAACTTGTTTGCAGGATGTAAGGAAATACTTTTTCAGTGTAAGAGTAGTTGATAATTGGAATTCGCTAAGCGAGGAGGTAGTTAATGCTACCTCAATCCATAGTTTTAAGGACAGGTATGATAAGTATCACTAAGTCTAAAAATGGAACCGATCAGGAGACGGGAAGATACGAGCTTTGGGCTCTTTCCCGTAAACACAATTAGGTAATCACAATTAGGTAATCACAGGAACATATCAAATTGCTAAAAAAAGTAGCAACAGTGAACAAAACACTTGCAATAATAATAATAATAATAACTAGTGATAATAAAAATAAATATAATAATTAGAAATGAAATAATACTAACCAACAATAACAATGACAACAGTCCAAAAATAAGGACAAAAAATAATTATATAAACAATAATAAATAAAAAATTATAATAATGATAATATTAGAAATACTAAGATTAATATTATTATGAAGCTCATAATAAATCAAATACAGATAAAGAGAATATAATGATATTTCCAAAAATACTTTTTTCAAACTTGAATGAAGCAGACTTGATAATATGGGATCAATTGCATATAAACCATGACTTAAGTTAACATTTTGGTGCTCGGTTAAGTTAATTATTGCAGATTCCAATAAGTGTCTAGTTATAATATCCTAACGTCTTACTAAGACAGAAGAATTGTTCCAGTCAATATGGTAATGCTTGAACAAAGCACTGGAAGATTGACAATTTCAAACGTTATATTTATGTTCATGGACACGATATTCTATTGAGATGCTAGTCTGGCAAACATAATATGTATCACAAACTGTACATGGAATCTTATATATAATATTAGAGGTGAAAACAGGCCTATTTTTAATCAACATATTGCAAAAAGTATTTTCATAATTGAAAACTAAATGGACATTTAATGTTCTCAAAATCTTGACTAAGCTCTGACACCCCTGAAAATAAGGAATCGAACAACATTACTGTCGGGGAGGGATGGTATATGAAATATGCGTTTTGCACCTGTAATTATGTGTCCTAGGTTCGAGTTTCGGTCAGGTAATATATGATTCATGTTTTCACATATGGTAATGTGCTTATTTGATTACTGTTGATACCCAGTTATACTAGGATTTAAATTAAATGCAATAACGAAGCCACGTGTGAGGTCGAGAGAAACTGTAATATGAACAAAAAGGCATTCAGATAGAATACGGTCATTCCTAGTGTAGCAGTGAAGCTGTAGGGTTGGTTTCTCTTTTATACCTTGTGTGGTATAGTTGGTAGCGCCTAGTCACAGTAATTATCTGTCCTAGGTTCAAGTTCCGGTAGGGTAAGATATGATATCATGTTTTCACATATGGCAATGTGTTTATTTGATTATTGTTGATGCCCAATTAAAGTGGGATTTGAATTAAATGCAAAAAGGAAGCCACGAGTGAGGTTAGGAGACTATAATATGAACGAAAAGGCATTCAGATAGAATGCGTTCATTCAGAGTATAGCAGTTAATCTGTAAGGTTGGTTTCTCTTTTATACCTTCTGTGGTGTAGTTGATAGTGCCTTGGCACAGTAATTATGTGTCCTAGATTCAAGTCTCGGTCGGGTAAAATATGATTCATGTTTTCACATATGGTGATGTGCTAATTTGCTTATATATATATATATATATATATATATATATATATATATATATATATATATATATATATATATATATATATATATATATATATATATATATATATATATATATATATATATATATATATATATATATATATATATATATATATATATATATATTATTTCCATTACAACCAGACCTGATAAAATTTAATTTCTAACTTGTGCAGAATAAAAATTGAACAACAATAACAAATAACAAAGTAGGTAGATTATGACTATATATTAAGTGAAAGTGGAGTTTAAAACTTATGAGTTATTTATTTCTGGAAATCATGGAATAAAGAAGACCACAAAATGTATGTTAAAGTTTCATCACCCTCAATATATGACTGCAATATTACAAATCTACAGGACCTGTCCAACTTCTTGATCCCAACTTTCCATGAATACATTATAAAAAGTAAAGACCCAATCTGTGATGTGATAATTAAGAACATTAATTGTGCTTATTCAGTAACTTACAAGCCTTTTCAATATCAATGAATGACAAGTACTCTATGTGCGCATTCTCAAATACTTCACCAAACATCCTTTAGGGAAAGTACCCAGTCTATAAATGTTTAAACTTAAGTGCACTAATACAATTGCTCGGCACTCAATAACATTGTAGTAGATATTTTCCTTTCATCAAAAGGGGTCTGAGATCTCAATGGCTAGAAGAATGGCAAATCAGATTTTTGCTTCCATCAACCATGCACCCATTCTACATAGAAATTCCAGTGATACATGACCAAACTCTAAAACTTAAGCCACCTGCAATTTCGTAACTAACCTCTGAGATATCCCCATTCTTTAAGTGGTGCTTGGCCATAGCCTGTAACCAAGTGGTACGGAGCTCAGGAGTTGCAGCATAAGAAGCAGCGAGCGAATGCTGGAGGTCACAGAGCATTTCTGGGTCACGTTCGTGTTCTCTCATTTGGGCAGTTGCTACCAACACGGTTCTTATACGCTTAGTAAGATCTCTTACTTCGCTAACAAATCCTGCAAAGTTAAGAAAACATTTTAACACTGCTAAAATAATTAGGAAGGGATCTTTTAGTCACCAGTTTCTCTATAAAAAAAGCAAAATCTGGAAACCTTCGGTGGTCTTGATTTGAATATAATCTGACAACCGATTATATCAGGTCATATTCATTAGGTTCATTACAAAAGTATCCTTGAAATATGGCTCTAAGCTCTCAGATTTTAAGCACTTCTTACACTGACATCAATACTGGCATTCAATCCATGTGCCTTTGCCTTTTCTTGGTCAGGTCATAGGTCCTGCCTTAGCTGTTCAAAGAAAAGTAACATACTCACTAAGGAAACAGTAGAGTACACTAAACATGGACAAAAAAAACTCTGAAACACTACAAATCTGAAACAAAGTTCATAACAGCAGATGCTATCTTATCAAGTCTCTGCAAATCTTTTGTGCCACCATCCAATAGTAACAATAAGGTAAAAGCGCGAATTCCTTAAAAGGGCAAAATATGGTGGTAAAGTACTGATTTCCATATTAACGATGACAGTGAATAAATAAAGTGCTCAACTCTCTCGACAACATACAATAACTAAGATTTGGATCTTGCACAGGGTGTAAACAATGCATATGAGCATGCAATTGTGTGTCACAGATGTAGACATGCCATGGCAACCCATAAACCACGATATCAGAGTTCAACCCATGGCCACCAATGCCATTAAAATTTGAGAGTGCCTAAGAAAATTTATTATGATCAGCATGCCACTGTGAAGACAAGATGATAAGAACCCAAGCTTAAGAACTGACAATTTATCACATACTAATGGGATAAGTGGGGAAAAAGAGTAAAGAGACAAGATCTCCTTACCAAAATGATCCATTATCTAATTTCTAGAGCTGCTTGCACAAATGTCTATAAACAGCTATATATCCGAATGTCATACTTTGGCTTTAAAGAGCAGTGATTCCAAGGCTGCCTTAAGATCAACACAAAGGACAACCGATGAAGTTGTTCAAGAGGTAAGGGTACACTGTAGAGCTACTCAGCTTTCAAACAATTTCACTGCCAAGCTGAGATACTTCGCAAACCTCGAGATAATATTTTTAGGAAGGCATAAAGAATGCCGACTCCACTAAGGATATATCAGCAATAGTGGATTCGAACCATCAATGTACATTTGAAGGGAGTCAGAAATTTTCCATGCATTATAAATGTGAGGAGGGGACGAAGTAAGTCTGAGGGTCTTTATTTGAATAACTAGATGCACATTTATCCTGAACTGAAGATGGATCCAAGGGCATATAAAAGAATGAGAGTAAAAAGCTCAAACCGAAACAGAGGGAGGCCAAACCAAAGGTGAACATCCTCTACCCTCAATAGTGCTGGAAACTTCCTAAAATCTGGCAACCAAATCAAGTGCTCAGGCCCACTCTTCACATCCCAAAACTTTTGTTCACATGGGATTTGACTTAGAGGTATATAAGGCTCTATGAAAGTAGCAAAAAGTACACATACATATACAATCCTACACAGAGTAATGGTATATTTACAACACAAGGAGAGGAATGGTGTATTACAGAGATCTCCTGAAATCACCCACATTGCAGCATCTTGAAAAACCTCTGCCTTATCCTAAACAGTTTTATCTTAGTTTCAGAGCCATACACCACATTACCATATGCTAATTTACTATGTATAAATTCCGTGTAAAGTATCATCAGAATCTTCCTGTCTGTTATCAACAAAATTCTTAAACATTCACACAAAACACTGAGAGACTGATGACATTGCATAACCAACTCTTCAATATGGGGTTATCACGTGAGAAAGAGGCAACCAAAACATAAACCTATGATCTTGAGCTTAGGATGTGTTGCAATTTGTGAAGTGCATAGGAACAGTGCCACTGTTCGCACTACAAGTAGCCAAGTAAAGCACTGGGAACAACAATTATTCATCATTAATATGTAGACCCCAATCAACACTCCAATTTCAAAAGAAATCAATAGTGACTGCATGTGGGAAACTGCTAAATCAATAGTTCTCCTACTGTAAAGAAACAATTGTTATCACCAAAAGTTAAACAACTATCCATTCCAACCAGAGGCCTATCACCTAGCATAACTGAGAAAAGGAGGGGAATTAGAATCACTCCTTGTGGCACACCAAAGAAATCAGAAAATGGCTCTGCAAGTGCACATCAGCAGCAAAAGTTCAGCAACTATCCCTTTCAATCAGAGGAAAGTCACCTTCAAAAACTGAAAAAAGGAGGGGATCGAGTATCACACATTGTGGCACACCTGAAAAAACAAAAAAAGGCTTAGAGAATGCACCTAGCAAGGAAACCTGAAATTTTCAGTTTTAAAAAAGAGATCTCATCAACTATAAAGCCATTTACTTAATACCAAGGGTAGCAAATTTAACAAGAATTATCGTATGAGAGATATGATAATAAGCATTTTCAGTATAAAAAAACACAATAATTGTTTTACCTCCTCTTAGAGAACATTGGCTTGCATCTTCCAATCCTACCAACTAATCAATAATAAAACAGTGGCTGTGAAATTCTGCCTCAAAAGGAAGCAAGAGACCATGAAATTCTAGGAACTAGTAGACACACTAGAATACTAACTTTTCATATACTTTTCCTATAGTGGAAAGGAGATAAACTGTACAATAAGAACCAGGTAGCAATAAATCTGTATTAATCGTTGGATAGGTAAGATTAGGGGATGCTTTACAAGACAGGATAGAAGTCCACCACTCCAGCTTACATTCACGGAATTTTAAAGAAAATCACAATAATAACAGTATGCGTGATTTAATCATTTAGTGGGCATTTCCTCAAAACTGGTAGCCTTACCCTTGTGAATGGGACCTTATTGTCGCCTACTACATGTCATGTGGAACAGAGCTTTCTTTTTATAATTCCTCTTCAAGTGAGAGTGCAATATGTTGGCACAAGATATCCCTATAAAACTCTGCCATTAATTTAGCCTTATTTAATAATAAAAAAAAAAAAAGAGGTTGTCCACTTGCATTATAAAAAAGGCTATGAAGCAGGCGAGTCTCTCTCATGGACACTTTGGAAGACCTCCCAAACTAGAGTTGATAACTATAAGAATGCCAAGAAGCAAACTTTGGAGAATATATTACTCTCTTAAAAAGTGCAACCACTCCAATAAATTGACAAGTTTACAATACTGCAAGGTTGGAGTAAGCAACCCTTGGCATGTCTCCACTGGGGCCAAGCTTAGGAGCACAGCTCATTCCATCAAGGAGTGCAATAATTTGGAGAATATACTCCGAATACACATATCAGCATGTAGAAGATGACTCTTGATTCAAGTTATATACGAGTATTTCAAGATAATTTTGTAAGGGATTCTCAAAATGCCAAAGATATGACTCTAAATGTCTTACTCAAGAAGGCCAAAGCGAGTCTTGAAGGATCCACCTACTATTAAACTTGGTCTGCCATTCTGGAGACTCTGGCAATGCGAAATAAATAAAGTTCTTGCTACTACCATAGTCTGACCTTTAGAAGATAGGCCAGTTCTTGAATAGGCTGTTTTTGTAATAAAACAATTTAAAGTAGCAGACCAACCAGATAAGACATATAAAGCTGTAGGAGGGTCACGGGAGGATGAAAGTGAGAGAGAATGAAAGTTAAAATGTAAAAAAAAAAAAAAAAATCTCCAGGATACTTTCATGCCCCAGAATCCCAAATCCCTCGGCAGGCACTAACATTTCCAAATAAAGTAAACCGCACCCCTTCCTGCCGAGTCACCCGCCACAGGCACTGTAACACTCTCTCACCCAAAACCAATAAATGGCCGGAAGAACTCAGCAAGATTTGGAAGAAATAAGTGGTAACTTGTAAGTCAGTAAATGTAAAAGTTGTGTAATTTATTTCTTCATCATGGTTGTAAATAGATACCTTCCATACTATTCCATTAGTAACGATGAACTTATAAGGCTAACAAACAACGACAAAGTACTTCCAAATTAATTATGTGTCAATGAGCTTGATAAGATGATATTTGACCCACTTGATCTAGAAAATGAAATAGATTTGTTTTTTAATAATATGAGAAACGCAACCAACACTTTTTCAAATTATATATACTTAAATGAACTTTATTTAAATATAAATAAAGCTAACGCATTTTCGGTTTTGTGCATGAACATTAGAAGTCTTGCAAATAATCTTCATATATTTGTTGATCAATGCTTAACAGAAAATAATATATGTTATGTAATGGGTTTTTCGGAGACTAGGCTAGATAATGATACTGAATCATTGTATAACAGGTTATAATATGTACACTCAGAATAGAGACAGGAAAGGTGGAGGTGTATGCATGTATGTAGCAAATAAGTATAGCTTGTGTGTTATAAAGGAGTGCAGTATGATGGAACTATTCATTGAATGTATTAGTGTACAGGTACATAATGGTAAGGAAAATTGCTTCTTCGCATCTGTATATAGACCACTGAAGAGGAACATGCCTGAATTTCTTGGAGCTTTACTGAAAGTATTTGATTTTGCAGCAAGAAAAAAGAACAAAACTATTTATTTATTCGGTGATTAGAACTTGGATTTGTTTAAAACAAATGATCAAAGAGTAAATAATTTTATAAACATAATGTATTCACATGGCTGCTTTCCACTAACTACTAAACCTACGAGAGTAACTGAAAATAGTGCATCAATTATTGATCATATCTGGACCACAAATCTTGAAGACAACATAAGCAATTACATAGTGTACACCGATATAACAGATCGTTTCGCAGTATACTCCCAGTTTATAAAGGAAGATCATAAATTTGATGCACATGTAGAAAAAAAGACATTAACCTGATGATAAAATAGCTAAATTCACTAGAAATATATCACATGAAAAATGGCAACATATCATAGACGTAAATAATGCAAATGAAGCTTTTAATAAATTTCACTGTACATTTAGAGATAAATTTCTAGACTGCTTTCCTCTAAGAAAATTGACTGTAAATAATAAAAACAACAGATGCCCACATATAACCGCAGGATTAAAAAATAGTATAAAAGAAAAACACCGACTAGAAGGGCTTGCATCAAAATGGTCTTTGTCTTTTGGAACCAGATATAAAGCTTACAGGAACAAACTAGTAACACTACTTTGAGCTGCAAAAGATGGATATTTTCAGGATAAGTTTAAGAAGGAACAAGGAAACAGCAAGTCTACCTGGAATACAATAAACTGCCTAATGGGATGAAAACAATTTAATCAACCAAAGGAAATCAAATCAAAATATTATAATTTCTTAACTATAGCACAACCAACACAGGAACAACAAAATGTGCAACAAAACTCACACCGCCAGTTTCTTAATAATCCACCAGACTTTTCGTTTTACTTGTATCCTGTAACATGTGAGAAAGACACTGTGATATCCGGTTTTACGTCACGAACTCCCTTATCTACCAAGGGCTAGGATGGTTGCCTTCTTGCGAAGGACTTGTTTTGGCAGATGTAATCCTTACGCTGAGTGCATGCCTAAATATATAAAAACCTTACAACCAAATACAGCGTCGGGATATGATGAAATTACATCAAAACTACTCCAAGTCACTGCCCATTACATTGATGCCCCACTTACCCACATAATCAATCTATGTTTTCAGCAAGGATGTTTTCCAGACAAACTAAAAAAAGCTAAAGTAATACCTATATTTAAGTCAGGAAATGAAGATAATGAAAATAACTATAGACCTATATCAATCTTACCATCCATAAGTAAAGTGTTTGAAAAAGCGATTGTTCACAGACTTAAAGAATTCCTTGAAAAGTTCAACCTATTATCTGAATATCAATACGGTTTCCGTAATAATAAGACCACTGAAAAAGCAATAATGAACTTTACAAGTGATGTTTATCAATATTTGGAAAATAAAACTTTGTTGCAGGGGTTTTCCTAGACTTGTCCAAAGCATTTAACTCATTAGACCATGATATACTAATAGAAAAACTAAATAGTGTGGGTATTATGGGAACACCATTACAGTTATTTAAGAGCTATTTGAAATATAGAAAACAAGCCGTATATTGTAATGGGAAAGCATCTTTGTTGCAAACTATTGAGAGGGGAATACCACAGGGATCAATATTGGGCCCACTGTTATATATTCTTTATGCAGATGACACCAACCTTCTCTTGCATGATAATAACCTTGACCACCTGCATTCTGTTTTAAATAGTGAACTAGAAAAAATTAACAACTGGGTCTCTGCTAATAAATTAAAGCTAAATGTTTCCAAAACTGACTATATCTTATTTCAAAATAGATCTGTAGCACACAATGTTGGTCAAGTTAATATGAATGGGTATGAAGTTAAATGAGTTGCTTGTAAGAAATTTTTGGGAGTTATCATTGATGAAAATTTAAGTTGGAAATATCATATTCAACCTATCTGCTCAAAACTGTCCAAGACGTGTGGAATTTTGTATAAAATTCGCCATAACCTAACAAATGAGGCCTTAAAAAGAATATACTATTCCCTGTGTTATCCTCTTATCATATACTGTTTGTCCATCTGGGGTTGTACTTAGCCGTCAATTGCAAGGGATGTATTTGTAACTCAGAAAAAACTAATCAGAACTATTACATATAGGGGAAAATATGACTCAACTTCCTCTTTATTCAAGGAGCTTAACTTGCTTAAATTTAATTACTTGATACAATATTTCTGTCTTATTATTATACATAATGAAGTTAATGATAACAATCATAACAGAAGATTATTTAGATTTATTCAACACAACCATGGAACCAGAGGTAACAATATAAATTTGATATGTCCACAGCTGAGAAGAACTTTGAACAAATTTTCTTTTCAATGTTTTGGCCCAAAATGTTTGAATGCATTACCAGAAGATTTAAAAACAATAACTGGCATAACTTTATTTAAAAAGAAACTCAAACAGCATTTATTTACTAGGCAAAACCAAGCAGCTGTTAAATAATAATTAATACAGTATTGGTACATCATTATGTCCAGACTAAGGTCAGGCTACTGTTTTGTTTTAATACAAGATAAGTATGAGATTGCTATATTGGAGCTTTTGTTAACTATTGCCGTCATACTTTAAATTAAGTGAAATGTATATTAAACTGCCTGCCAAGGAGCTCTTGCTCAGCAGGCTAGTGCCTCTGAATATAAAGTACATATTTATTCATATATATATACTAAATATTTGGCAATAAAATCTATGACTACGACTTAGCCAAGAAGAATAATGGTCCAATTCCTCAGAATGAAAAGAACATTGGGGTTGTAAATGAAAAGATTATGCTGTGGACCCCTCGGATAAATGATGGTAACCACAAGATATTCCACAGTGCCGTTATTAAAAGCTGAAAGAATAAAGTAACCCACAGAGATATATAAAGTCGAAGGGATATTATTAGTTACTAAGGAACTTTATCATCTCTTACAAAAGAATTGTGAAGTGAATACTCATTTTATCTATTTCCCTTTCAAGTCCATCACAACACCATTAGACTCTGATCTTACCTTATGTTTAAATTAAATAATGTGCAGCTATTAGCCTGAAGAATATATTAGCCCTCAAAAGTGTTGGCAGTAATCAAATCTCATTCAGGGTATAAACCAGTAACATATTTTTCTCTCAAAGCTTTCCCACTCGAAACACCATGGGGTGATTACCATATTTTCAATATATACTTGGTGTGGCATATATATATATATATATATATATATATATATATATATATATATATATATATATATATATATATATATATATATATATATATATATATATAATATAATATAATATAATATAATATAATATATAATATATAATATATATATATATATATATATATATATATATATATATATATATATATATATATATATATATATATATATATATATATATTACCAAATAAGCACATTACATATGTGAATACATGAATCATTCTTTACCCCGACCGGGACTCGAACCTAGGACTTATGATTACTAAGTCAAGGCGCTACCACTACACCACAGAAGGTTAAAAGGAATCTAACCTTATAGCTTATATCTGCTATACTTAGGAATGAACACATTCTAACTGAATGCCACTATGTTCATATTACAGATTCCCCAACCTCACTCGTGGCTTCATTTTAGCATTTAATTCAATTCCCAATCTCATTCGGGCCATGAAATTACCAAATAAGCACATTACATATGTGAAAACATGTCTTCACATATGTAATGTGCTTATTTGGTAATTTCATGGCCCGAATGAGATTGGGAATTGAATTAAATGCTAAAATGAAGCCACGAGTGAGGTTGGGGAATCTGTAATAAGAACATAGTGGCATTCAGTTAGAATACGTTCATTCCTAAGTATAGCAGATATAAGCTATAAGGTTGGATTCCTTTTAACCTTCTGTGGTGTAGTGGTAGCGCCTTGACTTAGTAATCATAAGTCCTAAGTTTGAGTCCCGGTCGGGGTAAAGAATGATTCATATATATATATATATATATATATATATATATATATATATATATATATATATATATATATATATATATATATATATATATATATATATATATATATATATATATATATATATATATATATATATATATATATATATATATATATATATATATATATATATATATATATATATATATATATATATATATATATATATATATATATATATATATATATATATATATATATATATATATATATATATATATATATATATATATATATGCGGTAGCATTGAGTTTGAGTTAAAATTAGCGCTACCTTTGGGACTTTGAGCGTACCCAATGTGAAGATTCGTAACTTCCTCTTTGACTTCCCATCGGAAGACTACTGCTTTCGGTCATGCAACTCTTATCAGGTAGCCCTAAAAGCTGATGAAATCATAACCTTGGAAATGGAAGCATTCATCCCCGCCTCTATAAACAAATTTTTCTCCCCCTAATCCTTGGTTTGACCATGCCTGCTCCATGGCTATTCAAGCCAGGAATCGGGAACACCGGTTGTACCAAGCCTCTACTTCCGATTTAACTCGCTCTGCTTTTATTACAGCTAGGAATTGCTGTACTGCTTAGATTCCAAGGTCTAAAGCTTCCTTTATAAAGAGGAAACTTTATAGCCTTAATTCCTCTCCCACTGATAATTATTTCTTAGCCAAAAACCTCTCCCAAAAACTTCTGTAGCTCAAGATTTCCCCCTCTTATTCGTTCTGATGGTTCCATGGCTTGCTCTCCCACTGACAAAGCCACACTTTTTGGCTCTCATTTTTCTGCCAACTCTTCCAGTGCACCTGTCCCTCATACTTTACCCCTCTCTAACCCTATGTCCTCCCTTATCCTTTTTTGCTCGCTAAAGACGAACAAAGCATCAGGTCCCAATGGTATCCCTTAAAGTTTCCTTAAAGAGTTGGCAGATGATCTGGCTCCCATACTTTGCCGTCTTTTTCACCTCATTCTCTCAACCAGTATCTATTCTTCACCTTGGAAGCATGCTCTAGAGCATTTTGTTCTTATGAAGGATGACAGCTCAATTTCTTCATACTACTGACCTATTGCCCTAACCTTGCTATCAGTAAAGTTTTCAAAACTTTGCTCAATTCTCACTTCTTGAAACGTCTTGAATGTAACTAACTTATCTCCAATCACCAGTACGGCTTCCGCAAGGCAAGATCCACTGGCAACCTCCTGTCGTATCTTACTCATGTAACTTCATTTTTTCTGAGGGACTATGGTGATCCTTTGTCGTTGTCCTTGATATTTCTAAAGTTTTTGACAGAGTCTAACATAAGGTTCTGTTGGACACTCTCCCTGATATGGCTTTACCCTTCTCTCTGTTCTATGAATTCCAGTTTTCTTTCTGACTATTTTGTATTTGTGGTTGTTGATGGTACAACATCTAGCTCATTCCCTGTTACTACTGGTGTTCCACAGAGCTGTTCTCTATCACCTACACTGTTCCTTCTCTTCATCAACGATCTTCTTCAGTCCCCATCCTCCTCTCTTCTTCACACATTTACTGACAAATCTACCCTTCATTTTTCTTTCCCTCTTCTTTACAACTTTCATCTGCTACTCATAATCCGTCTCGTGTCACTCTTTCTTCTACTCTCAACTCTGATTTGCAGAAGGTATCTGAGTGAGACACCCAAAAAATTCAGTTAAATTTAATGCCTCCAAGACACAGTTTCTGGCTATCTCTTTATCTTTTCCTCCTGATAGCCCTCTTGTTTTCAAAACTAATTAAATTACCCTCTTAATTCTATTAACATATTAGGAATCCAGACAGACTCTAACTTGTCTTGGAGGAATCACACAATCAAGATTTCTAAATCTGCATCCACAAAATTGAGGATTCTATTTTGTCATTACTTTTCCTCTATACAGTTACTTAAACTCTATAAAAGCCTTTTCCACCCTTGCTTAGAATACTACTCGCACATCTGATGTGCTTCTTCATATACTTATCTCCTTGACAGGGTTGAATCTAAGGCAGTCAGACTCGTTAATGACCCTTCTCTTACTTTTAATCAGGATTATCTTTCTCTTCACTGTAAGGTACCATCCCTTTCTCTTTTCTATCGCTGTTACTTCCATCGCTGCTCTAATGAGTTGGCGAGTTACATCCCTACACCACTGTCGAGACCACGTAACACTTGCCATGCAGCCTCGTCTCACAGGTACTGTGCACAGATTTGTAGCTCGTAGATTGGTCATTGCAGAGACACATTCTTCCCATTTACCTCCAGACTCAGGAACTCTCTTCCTCCTTCTGTCTTTCCTAATTCTCATAACCCATCTTCCTTCAAAAAACGGATCTATTGTCATCTCAGGGCCTAATCCTGCCACATCTCTTGGTCCTCAGTACTTCAACTATTCTTTCAGCCTGTCCTTTTCCTATTGTGTATCATTATATCATCTCTTCCCTGTCCTTAGCATTTCACTTTTTCTTCATCTTAATGCTTTCTTTGTGCTCGGGCCTTTATAGATTAGGGGAATTTTTTGTCTGTCCCGGTGCCACACTCATATATAAAAAACACTGGTCTGGGAGGAGACTCCTATTTGTTCTTGATCTTACATGGCAAGCAGTATTCTGTACTCAGCCCCAAATCTTTCTCTGCAGCTAAAACCTCTATGGTGTTTGGCTGTAGTCTGTTTAATGCATCACGCCCAGATATTTCCACCAGGGTTTCCTAATGGCAAGCATAGCAGTGCTGGCAAGCTCCTCGAGTCAAATGATAATACCAAATGCCGAATCTCAGGTGTTCATTGACTCATATCCCCACATAGGTTTTTGAGTGACCACATCAGCCGCACTTAGGCAGGAATCGGGCGCCAAATTTTAGGCCTATACCATGAGAATAAACAAATGGTCTTTCATTACAGGAATAGAAGAGTGTGAGTGTTATGCTAACACGACACTAACTGCTACCAATATTTCTCTCAATAATGCCTTGTTTTCCCCTAGTACTAATTGAATTGTCTCCCTTCAGGATTCTCTCAGTCAGAGTAGTCAGTATAGAGGTCTTTTCCATCCAATATCAATATGTTCTGGTCCCAATCAGATCTGTTTTACTATAAGCAAGCAACTGAAGCCAAGCAATGAGATGGAACATCTTGCAGACATCTAGTTTTACCAATACACAAATAAATAAGCTATTCTGAAATTGTGCTTCCTCCATGTTCTCCAGCATGTTGAATAAATGGGGCAGAGCGAGGGGACTTGGAATTCCCTTCTCTGTATTTTTTTTTGCACCTCCCTTATAAGATGGAATATGACTTTTGTGTATATAGTAAGAAAATAAACAAGATTTTTAGAAACAACGTAATTTCCTTACCCAGCCCTTAAAAATTTGCTTATTAGATGAATTGATTGCCTGATACCATATGACTGATTAGTAAAACTTCACTTGCTTATTTGAGGGTATGTTCCCACTGCTAAGACTTAGTATGTGTAGCTAGGGAGACGAGAGCACAAAGAAAGACAACAGCATAATGCATAAGGTCCCTACAGAACTGGGCGTCAGTCTCAAGAAAGGAGGGATTATATTTTGCTTACGAAAATGAATGAGACATATGAGGATCATTTAATAATGAGCCACAGGGGGAGAAACACTATATGGGCATGTCTGAAAGCCCTTCAATGCTTCCAGGGAGCAATACTCCCTTCAATAAGTTTCCCAAGGCTGCTCTCTTGGGTGTATGTCATAAAACTGAACCATCCTTTCTCAATCTCCAGAAAAAAATAAACGGATTAGCTCTCGGGCTACTTCTTAATCTCAGAATTATACTTCCCAAAGCATTTGTCAAATATGAAGATAATCATCCTCTTTGCTCTCATCGCATAAAAAACTTGACTATGGGTATAATGTGGCTCAAGAAGACCCTAAGCTTTACTGTATTAGAGATATTCTAACCTCTCTGCCTCAGGTCTGACCTTTGCATATGTACTAACTGGCTCCATTTTATCCTTTTACCAGCCCTTGGAGAACTTGCTAACTTGCTTGATATATCTGTGAGCCCTTTAAAAATCAATGGCATCCCTGTTAATGGCCTCAACTTCACTGTAAGTTTTGAATCTTTGGGCACAATAATGTATTGAAGCAGAGCAAGCTAAATATCCTTCCCAATGAAGGAAAGGCTTCCATGGATAATATATCACTTTCTTCACAAACTTTGGTTCAATGCACTATGGTCTAGAGCCGCAAGGAGATACTTATCACAACATTAAGCCTAAAAGTATTGCCTAGCTTAAGTTGTGATGTGATTTTATGGCATGAATTCTTACAAAATTATTCCAAAATTATAAACGGCTTTTGAAATAGAAAGTCCCCCTCCTAAGATACACGAACTTGCAGCTGTAATGGATTCAGCTCCTTTTCCCTTTAGATATCTCCTTGCTGTGTGTAAGTTTATTGCTAATAGATTAAGACATAACTCCATTTCTGACAAGAATTTTATTGAGACAGAAAGTGAACGTATGCTACTTGAAGGAAGTAAAAGACTTAGTAACTCACCATAGAGGGCTCAGGTGCTTGTCACTTCAGAAGAGAATCAAAAGAAGAGGATGGTTATTTGGTTACTGTCAGGTAGCTTTTAGAGGAAGAAAAACCTTAGTCTGCATATGATGCAGGTGGAAAACTATGAAATCAATTGAATGCAATTTGGTGTGAAGAATGGATTTGTTGCCTTTTAACAAGAAATTAATAAAATCATCAAAAAGGAAGAACTGAAGGGTACTTTTGCTTTTGTGGATAATGTAACATTATGTGGTGAGTCTGAAGAGGAAAACGATAAAAATCTGACAGATTTTCTGAAAGTGGCTAGGGATTACAATCTGACTCAGTCATGACAAACGTGACTTAAAAGAGTCCAAGCCATAATACTTTGAGGACAATTTTGATAAAGGAAGGGGTAATCAGATATAATTTCTCAGAAAAGATTAGTTGCCTTTTACATGTGATGATGCAGAACAAACTTCTGAAAAGTTGAAGAAAGATACTGAAAATTCACTGGTACTGACTACTGACCTATATCAAAGTTTATGGTAGATACCATTCCTTCAGACCATGCTACAGCTGCTACACTAATCCTAAATGGTCTATTTATGGCATTCCTCTCACGTTTTCTTTATATTAGTGAATAGAAACATTCATCTGCAGAGGAAGAGGCTTATGCAATAGATGAGGCACTTGGAAAATGGCAGCATTATTGAACTGATTATCATTTTAAGCTTGTTACATATCAACCCAGTGTGAAAGTTATGTTTGACACCAAAGAATCCACTAAGCTTGAAACTGATACAATAGCTGGATGGTACGTTGAACTCTCATGTTATCACTGTGACATTGTGTACCATACAGATAAAGAATACAGTATATACCTACTGACACATTATTCACGCATATGTGGTGTTTCTTTTACTGAAACTCAGATTTGTATGAAAACTACTGCCACCTAGATGGTGCAATATGTCTGTGGAAGGAATCTGTCTTACTTTGTTAAAGATGTTAAGAGAATCACTGTTTTGTGTCTAGTATATTATGAAGTCAAATCTCAGTGCTACAACCCTAATTTTGGACAATTAATAAACTTGGATTCCAATACTCCTTTTCCTTCAAAATCAATAAATAAATATATCCTCACTTTCATCGATGAATTCTCAATATTTCTGTTTGTCCTCCCTTGCATGGAAAAGGGTATTCGTACTGTTATTAAGTGTTTGGTGCAGGCATATCAAATGTTTGATATGCCAGTGCATAGCCACTCTGTCGGAGAAGCATCTTTGTCTGAAGAGCTGGAGGTTTTATTAAAAAAAAAGAAAGTGGCTGCTAGTCCAACTACTCCCTACAACCAGGGGGTAATGGTCAGGTTGAAAGGTAAAATGAAAATACATGGAGGACCATAATGTTAACTTTCAAAACGGGAAACATTTGTGTATAACAGATGCACTACTGTACATTCCATTTGCTCTATGTTGTGCACTTCTGTAAATGTACACAGCATGAGTGCTTATTTTCAGCACTGTAGGAGGTCCATGTAAGGCCAAACATTATCCAGTTGGTTGGTTCAGAAAGGTCCCGCCCTCTTGAGAAGGCAAGTTCGGTTTAGCAAAACTGATCCTCTTGTGGATGAGGTTCAGATAATGGCAGCTAATCCTGATTAAGCTCATGTGAAGAGTCCAGATGGCAGAGTAACTACCATTTCCTTGAGGCATCTTGCACCCATGGCTTGTGATGACAAAAGTGATGGTGTTAATGATGACTCTTCTGTGCCCTAACCACTGCTTAATCAAACATTTACAGATGCTGCCGTAAGCCTGGAGCCTATCTCTCTGGAATCGTCTGCTGACATATTCGTTCAAGAAAGCACTACTTGATAGCTACCAGCCATGTCTTAACAAAAATATCATCCTGTTGAGATGTTAAGAGAATCACTGTCTTGTGTCCAGTATGTTCTGAAGTCAAACCTCAGCTCTATAACTCTAATTTTGGCCAATTATTTAACAAAGATTTCAAGGGTCCTCTTCCCTCACAAACAAGAAATGAATTTTCAAGATTTCTGTTAGTCATCCTTACCCCAGGCATGAATACTGAAACATAAACTCAAGTATCTTCAAGATTACACTTTGTGAACTTTGTTAGGAGGGGAAAAATTTATAAGTATGATATTGCAACATGAATAGCTTTATCTTAGGAATCTTCTGAGTTAAATTATACATTTGGGGTTCGAATCTTTTGAGTTAAATTATACATTTGGGGTTCGAATCTTTTGAGTTAAATTATACATTTGGGGTTCGTGCTAAGTACCAGCTCAGATTAAGTCCAATGGATAGTCTCTTTTCTTTATGTGTTTTCTTTTGTATATTGTGTTCTGTAAGTCTTACAGTTCAGTAAAAATTGTGGATAAGTCTCTAATGTTTGGATCTTAACTGTGTCTGTGAAATATTGATTGTGCTGTGTGTACTTTAACATATATAGATGTCTATCCTTTCTGTTTTGCAGAACCATCCATTTTCACTTTGTGTACTACGTTTTGTTACAGGAAGTAACTGCAGCCCTAATGTTTGTGCAACAGAACTTAAATCTGGTTAACCTGTTGGTTCAGTACAATGGGAAATAATTTTATCTGAGGAAAGGGATCTTTCTAAAGTGGAAAAAGTCTCTGAGAAGGAGCTGAAACAGATACTACAACAATATCAAAATACTCTCGTAGGCCACTCTTTTAAGAAGGGATTAGACCAAGGGACCACAATAGGCTTCAAAATTTAACCCATATAAAATAAGTGAACAAAATACAACTCAGGGTAACAATTTGATTAAGCCATCTCAAAGCTATATGGGCCTAAACAGAACCACGTTCATCCATTCTCCAAACCAAATTAAAAGGAGGGGATGATACATATTATGCAAAATGAGATTATACACAAGTCTACTAAAAAAAGTTTCATATCCAAAACTCTAATAATAAGCAGAAAACCATCAACACCTACTGACAACCTACCAACATTACATATACTGTGCTTGTAGCCTTAAATTTAGAAGTTCATTCCAAATAACAAACGGAGCAAGGGAGAGGAACATATAAAACAAGAGAGGGAGGCAGGGAAAACTTGTCTTCTATTTTCCATTGCATAAACTACACTTACAAGTTGACTAGCTAATGATATGTAAGAGAAATGTAACAATACCCATCAATCTCAAGTAATAAGATGTTGAATTTTGTCAAAAAACATATTTGACATGTTCAGAAAAATGTGATATCCATGAAAGGAATAAAACACATCCACCAACCTCTCTGTATTACTGAAAATAATGAATGAAAAGTTCAAAGCACACCTTTTGTTTCTTGGGATTTATTTTTTACTTCAGAAGAGTTTCTCAATACACAAATCCTGAGGTAAACAGCTATTTGCATACAAACTTATACTCTGTTAATGGATATCCAAATAACTTAAAGTAAAATATAAGGTAAAGTTTAAAGAGGAAAACGTTAAACTTCCCTCAATAAAAGCAAAGGAAAAAATAGGTCGTGAAGAACTACGATTCATAGAGAAAAACATAAGGATATGACCAATAAAAGAGAACTATAACAAACCTACGACAATAAAGCAACAATAATATTAGACAAAAAAGTTTAACAACAGGCATCTGTATAATGCTACTTGAAATCAAGAATATAGTTAGAATGTATAATGCACTTCATTTCTACAATATATGATGGAATAAATTAATATGCCCTAATGGCATCATGGGTAATGGCTGATGCAGATCCCTCCCCAACAGCATATCGGTAATGTATTATAGTGTTGCCCCTGTATCAAAACTTTGCTAATAGGGTGAGGTACGAAAGCAAATGGCTTTATCCATTTATCAGTCTAAATATGCTTTATCATTCAACAACTGAGATATGTACTGTGGTATCATGGACACTATTTACCATAAATATTTATACCTTATTAATATATATGAATAAGAAATGCAGGTCAGAAAATCTGTTAGTCCCATGTTTGAGGAGTGAATTATTTTGAGCTAAAGTGAGTCCACTGAATATGAAAGCTGAATCTTACCTGTATTGTTCATGGCTTTGTCGCTTGTGGCATAACTATTGATCAAAGCCATGGATTCCTGAAAGCGAGAATTGTTCAAACCCATAACTTCTCCCAGAAGTTGAGATACCGAGATGATTACCTGAAAATAATACATATACTGTGTTATATATATATATATATATATATATATATATATATATATATATATATATATATATATATATATATATATATATATATATATATATATATATATATATATATATATATATATATATATATATATATATATATATATATATATATATTTTTATATATATATATATACTGTACATGCATAAAGGCAAGGGAAAATAAAGAATATAGCAGAGAACCTCTGCTATATTCTTTATTTCCCTGTGGCTCGTTGCATATATTATCATCACATATTTTATAATAATTAACCTGCATTATACAGGGGGTCCCCACTTTACATTAGGGTTCTGTTCCTGACAGCTGACTTAGAGTGGATTTCGACTCAAGACGAAACACACCTATATTTTGAACCCAGGTCTGAGGAGACTGGGGCAGGTGAGTCTGGAAAGGCAAAAGAACATACAGTACATAACCTATAGAAATAATCTAAGTTCTCTTTGTAAGATATAATAAAAGTACACTACATGTACAGTATACTAAATATAAATATATTAAAGCACACTACTGCAATACAAAAAATGTACAGTACAATATGTCTTACCTTTACTCTCATCTCTCCATTTTATGTATCTTAATGTGAAATTTATTGCTAATGCTCTATTGTAGTAGTATTATTAACTCTGTAGTATTATAATTAATTTTAGTATTACTACTATTGTTATTATCATTAATATTATTATTAATATTATTATTAGTATTATTAATATTATTATCTGTTCACTTGTTAGTTATATTCCTGTTCACTGTAATATAATATGTCTACATATATATGTACTCTTAGTTTTATAAAAGAATAGTCACTGTAAAAAAACCTGGAAATAAATGTTTGTTTGTTGCTTGTGTGGTAAGCTTGCACACTGGAAAGGGCACTGCAAGGGATGGTAACCCCCCTCCCTAATTATTTCTGCTAACACACTGGGAAATTCTTTTGCTGCCTTCTCATCACCACTTCCAAATTAGCACGGCTCTTAAAAACGTTTAAACCAACTCCATACTGGCCACAAGCTTTCACTTTCACTCCCTTTTCCGAGTGTTTTACTATTTAACCTTTAATGTCCAAGGTGATGGCTTTTCTTTTCTTTGTAGCACTGCCATAATAACTATCACAACTACGCTTGGGAGATATAGTATTATCAGTAACAAGTGAAATGAACGAGAGAGCAAACAAAAACGAGACACAGTATGGCTCGTGAGAGTAAACCGAGCTGTGCTCCTTCTTCTTCTTCAAATGTCACGTGACGTCGGATTCTTACACAACGTTCAACAAACTATTTCAAATAAAATCGTATCTACGGCTATGTGTATGGTATTTTTTTTTAAATTCATTATAATCCTTCAATATAACCAACTATATAAACAATAAAAATAAATAAAACCATTAACTTGATAAATTCGAATACAGATGAGCTGCTAGCTGTGTATTCGTAAGTATTAAAAAAAAAATCGTATTTACAGCTATGTGTTTGTTTATTCTTAAATTCAATATAATCCTCCAAAATAATCAAATATATAAACAAATATATAAATAAAGCTATTTACTTGATAAATACAAACACAGCTGTGCTGCTAGCCGTATATTTGTGTGTAATTTGAATAAAATCGTATTTACAGCTCCATTTTTTTTTTTTAAATTCAATTTAATCCTCCAATATAAACAAATATATAAACAAATAAATAAATAATGCCATTAACTTGATAAATACGAATACAGCTGTGCTGCTAGCTGTGTATTCATATATATTTCAAATAAAATCGTATTTACAAGTATGTCTTTTTTTCTATTTCAATATAACCAAATATATAAAGAAAGAAATAAATAAAGCCATTAACTTGATAAATACAAATACAGTGTTGCCTCACTTATCGCGGTAGTTCGGTTCCGGGACCTGCTGCGAACCAGGAAATCCGCGAGGTAGGATCCGCTTATATGTACATAGATATTTTAATATATTTTTACGTTTACACTGTATAAACCCTCCCTGCACTGTTAAAAAAACACCCTTTACATTATAAATAACAGCAAGCAACGTAAATTTTTATGAAAGTGATAGATAAAATTACAGTGAATGAGGTGATAATGACGTGACATACAAATCATTTACAATTATTTTTTTGTTTACGTACTGTATAAACCCTCCCTGCACTGTTAAAAAAAACACTCTTAACATTATAGATAGAGGTTAGAAATATGGGAAGATAATAGATTGCTGCATACCTGTCACCAAAGTAGGTGTACTTCATGCCAGAGAGAAGTGGTTCGATAATGGGTGTAAAAGAGCTAAGGAGTGGAGAGACAAATGCTGGAAAAGGTATAGGAGGAGAAAAAACATAAATGCCTGGCAAACCTACAAAAGAGCAAGAAATGACTACCTAAGTAAAAGGAGAGAGGCAGAAAGAGACTATGAGAGGGACATCACCAGGAAGGCTAAAGAAAATCCCAAGCTTTTCCACAGCTTTATCAGAGGAAAACTGAAGGTAAAAGAACAGGTTTTAAGGCTAAAGAGAGCAGATGGAAGCATCACTGAGACGGATGAAGAGATCTGCAAAGAATTGAACAAGGAGTTTCAGTCACTATTTACAGTAGAAAATACCCCACCCCCTTAGATTGCAGTGATAGAAGCTCAAGGGCCGGTATTAGAGAACATCAACCTTACAGCCACAGAGGTATGCAAAGCGCTGATGGATTTAGATATTCATAAAGCTACAGGTCCTGATGACATATCCCCTCATGTGCTTAAAAAATGCGCAAACACAATATCAGTGGCACTAAGTATCATATTTAAGGAGTCACTGGAGTCGGGGGAGATTCCAAGATGCTGGAAACAAGCAAATGTGATACCTATCTTCAAAAAGGGAAGGAGGGATACGGCTCTGAACTATAGACCAGTTTCCTTGACCAGCATAGTTTGCAAAGTTATGGAGAAACTACTAAGGAAACATATCTCTCTTCACTTGGAATCCTTCAACTTTTTGTCAGTGAGGCAACATGGCTTCAGAGAAGGTAGATCAACAGTAACAAACTTATTAGAATTTTATGATGAGGTAAGCCAAATCTTACAGGAAAGAGAGGGCTGGGCAGATTGCATATTCCTAGACTTCCAGAAAGCGTTTGACACTGTTCCACATGGGAGACTTATTAGGAAGCTACAATAAATGGCTAGAATAGGTGGAAATGTTTTGGAATGGATAAAAACTTACTTAGAAGGAAGGGAACAGAGGGTTAGAGTAAGACACTCAGTGTCTGAATGGAGAAGAGTTAGTAGTGGAGTTCCACAGGGTTCAGTTTTAGGGCCACTTTTGTTCCTTGTATATGTAAATGACCTACCAGAGTCTGTAAATTCATTCATGAATATGTTTGCAGATGATGCAAAGATTGTGAAGAAAGTAAAAAACGAGAACAATGGTAGAGAACTTCAGGAGGATCTAAATAATCTGCATGAGTGGTCAGAAAATTGGCTAATGAAATTCAATACTTCAAAATGTAAAGTAATGAGAATGGGTACAAGTGCAAGAAGGCCCAAGCTTGACTACTCGGTGGCTGGAGTACAACTTCATGAGACAGAAAACGAGAGAGATCTAGGAGTAAACATACTGGCAGATTTGTCTCCAGAAATACATATAAATGGCATAGTAAAGACAGCATATGCATTCTTATCAAATATAAGGGTAGCCTTCAGGCACATGGACAAGGAAATGTTCAGAAATATTTATGTAACCTATGTGAGGCCAAAACTCGAATATGCAGCCCCCTTTTGGAATCCGCACTTGAAAAAGCACATAGCTAAGCTTGAAAAAGTTCAAAGACATGCCACGAAACTGGTGCCAGAAATACGCAATCTCAGTTATGATGAGAGGCTGAGGGAATTAGACTTACCATCACTCGAAGCTAGAAGAGTGAGGGGGGATATGGTGACAGTCTTTAAATTCCTTCATGGTTATGATAGAGTGGATAGGGATCGATATTTTGATATGGCTGGCTCTAGAACTAGAGGTCATAGTTTGAAGCTTGGTAAGAAAACTTCTTTGCAGGATGTAAGGAAATACTTTTTCAGTGTAAGAGTAGTTGATAATTGGAATTGGCTAAGCGAGGAGGTAGTTAATGCTATCTCAATCCATAGTTTTAAGGACAGGTATGATAAGTATCACTAAGTCTAAAATGGAACCGATGAGGAGACGGGAAGATACGAGCTTTGGGCTCTTTCCCGTAAACACAATTAGGTAATTACAATTAGGTAATTACAATTATTTTTTCGTTTACGTACTGTATAAACCCTCCCTGCACTGTTGAAAAAACACCCTTTACATTATAAATAACAGCAGGCAACGTAAATTTTTATGAATGTGATAGATAAAATTACGGTGAATGAGGTGATAATGACGTGACATACATACTCATTTACAATTATTTTTTCGTTTACGTACTGTATAAACCCTCCCTGAACTGTTAAAAAAACACCCTTTACATTATAAATAACAGCAAGCAACGTAAATTTTTATGAAAGTGATAGATAAAATTACAGTGAATGAGGTGATAATGACGTGACATACATACTCATTTACAATTATTTTTTTGTTTACGTACTGTATAAACCCTCCGTGCACTGTTAAAAAAACACCCTTTACATTATAAATAACAGCAAGCAACATAAATTTTTATGAAAGCGATAGATAAAATTACGGTGAATGAGGTGATAATGATGTGACATACATACTCATTTACAATTATCTTTTCGTTTACGTACTGTATAAACCTTCCCTGCACTGTTAAAGAAACACCCTTTACATTATAAAGAACAGTAAGCAACGTAAATTTTTATGAATGTGATAGATAAAATTACAATGAATGAGGTGATAATGACGTGACATACATACTCATTTACAATTATTTTTCGTTTACGTACTGTATAAACCCTCCCTGCACTGTTAAAGAAACACCCTTTACATTATAAATAACAGCAAGCAACGTAAATTTTTATGAAAGTGATAGATAAAATTACGGTGAATGAGGTGATAATGACGTGACATACATACTCATTTATAATTATTTTTTCGTTTACGTACTGTATAAATCCTCCCTGCACTGTTAAAAAAACACCCTTTACATTATAAATAACAGCAAGCAACGTAAATTTTTATGAAAGTGATAGATAAAATTACGGTGAATGAGGTGATAATGATGTGACATACATACTCATTTACAATTATTTTTTTGTTTACGTACTGTATAAACCCTCCCTGCACTGTTAAAAAAACACCCTTTACATTATAAATAACAGCAAGCAACGTAAATTTTTATGAAAGTGATAGATAAAATTACCATGAATGAGGTGATGATGACGTGACACACATTCTCATTTACAATTATTTTTTCGTTTACGAACTGTATAAACCCTCCCTGCACTGTTAAAAAAACACCCTTTACATTATAAATAACAGCACGCAACGTAAATTTAAAAAAAAAAATGAAAACACTGAAAAGGTTTTTTTTTCAATATTTTAATATTTTTGCGTATACCCATAAAATAAAATAATAATTTATCCAAAAAAAAACCGCGATAGAGTGAAAACGCGAACCAAGAAGCGCAAATAATCGGGGTAACACTGTACATCTGTGCTGCTAGCTGTGTATTCATCTGCCATGCTTATAAATTGTTAAGCGCACGTAGTTTATATTTACCGAAGAAGACAGGTAGATCGAAAATTTAATCTATTAATAATTTATTAATTATTCATTGACCTCTGATGTATAATCGAAAAATACCCTGTGTATATATATATATATATATATATATATATATATATATATATATATATATATATATATATATATATATATATATATATATATATATATATATATATATATATATATATATATATATATATATATATATATACACACCTAGTTCTCCAAATAATGCAGAGATTGGTTCTCAGAAGTCAAGGGTAAATGGAAAATCGCGTGAAAAAACGAGTCATTTTCCATAGGAAATAATGATAAAGGGCATAGCTCTTTCCACAACCGTCCATAGACACACTAAACCAAAGATATAAGAAAGTAAGACATATTTTATAAGGACATAACAAAGCAGAAAGACCTGTAGTTATCTATATTAACATGCAAATGGTGTACGGTATAAAAGATATACAGATTTATTGTACAGTAAACAAATTAATGCACTCAATTATGCCGTTGGCAACAGGCTTACACTGGGACGTGCATGGGCCAGACGCACTATACCAAAGATATAAGATAAGTAAAACATATTTTATAAGTACACAACAAAGCAGAAAGACTTGTAGTTATTTATATTAACATGCAAATAGTGCACAGCATAAAGGATATACAGATTTACTGTACAGTAAACAAATTAATGCACTCTATTATGCCGTTGGCAACAGATTTACACTGGGACGTGCATGGTGGCCAGACACACTATACCAAAGATATAAGATAAGTAAACCATATTTTATAAGTACATAAAAAAGCAAAAAGACCAGTAGTTATTTATGTTAACATGCAAATAGTGTACAGAATAAAAGATATACAGATTTACTGTACAGTAAAAAAAATTATACACTGTATTATACCGTTGGCAACAGGCTTAAAGTTAAACTGGGACGTGCATGGTGGCCAGTGTTGTCAGATAAGGCGGATGTTTTAAATTTCAAATGTATGGTACATTTTAAGACATATATTAATTACAAGATGGTAGTACTGCAATTTAAATAAAAATGTACTTCTTCTTTAAGACTCTTGAAATAGCTTACCAGCTTACATGTACATTTTTTATATTTATTATTTCTCTCGTTCATCTATTCTGGCAACACTGATGGTGGGGGTGAGGACAAGGATGCATACGTTTGTCACACTTCCATATCTGCTGATGCACCCTCCCACACTATTTCCCTGACGATATTATATCGAAAGTGTGTTTGCTGTTTGTTCTTAATGCTTTTTTTCAATTTTCTTCATAATATTCGATTGCATTAAGCGGTAGAAGAGGAGTAGACTGCGAGAAAACGAACCTCTAACGGCAATCATTTTGCTACTTCTGTATCAGCTGATGGCCCTCACATGCTATTTCCCTGATGATATTATATTGAAAATATGTTTGCTGTTTGTTCTTAATGTTTTTTTTCAATTTTCTTCATAATATCCAATCACATTAAGTGGTAGAAGAGGAGGAGGATGGTGGAAAAGTGTCTCCGAGGCGGTCGGTTTTTAATTAAAATTACATTTTTTTTTTTTTTTTTTTGCATGGGCATTATTCGCGAATTTCATATATTTTTACTATAATATTATTGGGGTGTTATTGCAATTTCGCGATTAAAAATATGCGGAAAAAATTAACAAGGTATATATATATATATATATATATATATATATATATATATATATATATATATATATATATATATATATATATATATATATATATATATATACAGTGTTCCCCCGGTTATTCGCGTTTCTTGGTTCGCATTCTCACTGTATCGCGTGTTTATTTTTTGGCAAAATAAAAAAAAAATAATAAAAAAAATTAAAGATTATTGTGACACCAGGATGGGCCAAAAATGTATAAAATAAAGCAGACTTTATCAGGTTGTAAAGAGAAACAGAGATGGAGAGCGTAATGACCTGTCAGATGTGAAGGGATTATAAAAGATGTGTAATGAATATCCAGCTCTCTGCTGGGTTTTAATATACCTTTGCATTACTTTCATGAGGTCTATTCCAATAATTCTGCTTAGATCTAATTATTATTATTATTATTATTATTATTATTATTATTATTATTATTGGCAACAATAATTTTCCTTGGATGATGATTGTGGAGATTATTATCATCATCATCATTATTATTATTATTAAGGGCTCATCATTGTTTGTACATCTGTTGGTTTATTTACTTTTAATAACTGTGTAAAGTGCCCCTCCCTAGTAGGCTGGAACAAAGAGAGTGTTGGGGGTTGGGTAGAATA